>JAQIXP010004354.1:0-11658 GCA_034700285.1 Proteroiulus fuscus
TTCCATTTTAATTATAATTTTTCACGCTCTTTTTATTAAAACCAACTTGTTTCAAAGTGAGACTGTCCCTTTAATTTTGTTTTGTATTCAGAATTTTTTTGTAACCAAACTCTTCTAGATTTGTGTTAAGAAATTACATTGCTCAAGTTGCCATCGAGGCAGCAGAAAAAGGTGATTATGCGGAAGTCAATAAAGTGCTACGTGTGTTGGAAAATCCTTACAACGAATCTGAAGATATATGCGAGACCTTAACAAGTACACAAGACAAAAATTTGGCGATAGCAGATGAATCGGGTAAGCACAAAAATGTGGACAAAAATTGCTTTTTTAATTTTTTCTTTAATTTGCCAGTAGTACAGTTGCATCATACTTAAATTGTAGGTACTCATGAAGCAGTTTCAATAGAAGGTGGAGATCAGCATGCTGTAAAGGGATACGACAAGCCCCCACCTAAATGGGCTCGTTGTCTCAAAGTCTCTTGTTCTTCTTAAACTCCAAGAATTGCTGAACTTCTCGTCTTCATCACCAGTAAGGTTAGTTTTATGGTGATGTACACTAACAAACCACAACTATTTTAAAGATGTCCGTTAAACTATTGATTCCATCTGACTGTAAAGATGTTTCATTTCTACAATAAAAAATAGTTTGTTTTAAAAACATACAAATGATGTTTTATCAAAATATTTTTTATAAGAAAAAGACAGCTTTTAGCAGAATGATAAGATGCATGCTTACCATTTAGAAGCACCTTTAATTCATTAGATGTTAGAGAAACTGAATGCGTTTGAGGTTGTAGGCTTTCAGCTGTCTTCATTACAAAACAAAGTTGGGCCATTGGTGCATTCACTTCCTAAAATGAATTAATAGTCACAAATGATCAATAACTTTTGTAAGCAACTATTATGGATACCGTAACTGTTAAATTATTTATATGCACCTTTAACTGACTAGAGCTTATAACATAGTCCACCCTCCAGTGAATATTTTCTAAGTGGCTTACTATGAAGGAAAAGAGAATAAACGAATCATACTTTAATGTTACTGTAAAAGATACGTTGTATTTTATTTGAAGAGAATTGCAATGAAAACTACAAAAAGGAATATCTATAGATTTTTTTTATTTCTTGCTAGGTCAATATTAATTGAAAAACAGCTGTAAAGCCAATCTTTTCTTACATTGAAGAGTTTCCTCTTGTAACTTGTTTTGTAGTGTTTTCACATTATCACCATAGAGTTTGCACAAACCAACAATATGCTCTTGATAAAAGTAAAATAAGATTTCCTGTTTAAATTGGGTGGGTACTGTGGACAAATACCACCAATGATTCCAAGACATCTCAAAGTTCAATTATGCCATGTATATCCACCCTCTTTTATTTACTGAAACTCCTTTTCTTCAAATTTTAAATGAAAAATTTCCTCAAAAGTTCAAATTGTGTTTGCATTTCCAAGAATTTACGTTGCATGTTATTGTAAATGGTGGTCGTACATACAGATGAAAAGAATTGGACATTTTTTTTATAAATTGTTAACATCATTGAAACTTTGAGAAAATTTGTTGATTAAAAATTAACTGAAACCCAAAAAGTTTTCGCGAAGTTTTTGGACTTTTAACAATTTTTAATAATGAAAAAAAGTAGATATCTTCAAAAAATTGTTAAAATTACTGAAACTGTGAGAAAATTTGTTGTTAAAAATTGAAACCTTTAGGCAATCCCAATTGTTGAATTTCTCGAACAAGGGATTCTTCGCTCACACTATATTTGGCGGCACTGCACAGGATAAAATTTAAGACGGCGATACAAGCTTTCACATCTCCAAGTTCTTTAAATTGAAAAACATAGAAAGTATGATTCTTTATTTTTGAGGTACACTTCCATGTAAAGGATTGCAAGAATAGCTCACCAAATTTAGCATCCGAAGTTAGCTGATTTACTTTTGCAAACTTGATATTATTAAAATAAATAAGATAGTCTAATGAGAATGGACAAAGTGGAGCTGCATGTTTCAAACATCAAATTGGCTTACATCAATTTGCTGCTGCCCCAAAATATCCTTCAAAACTTGAGCACATAGTAGCTTCATTTTCACAGATGTCTACAAATACAAGTTTGAATATTTATTAGTAATTTATAATGTAACAAAAACGCATATGCTTTGAGCCCTATTTTGTAACGAAAAGTTCTAAAGGACAGTGCATCTTTAAGGAAATGTTATGCATTTGAATTTGGACTTAAATTTGATCAAAGTTTATTTTGTCCAAGATTGGTCCTGAACACAACAGCTGCTGAGTGTGGCTACTCACAATTTTAGAAAGTGTACCGATCTCTGCAAGCACCCAATCTGGGCAGTCTTGATCTCCACAAAATCGGAATCTCTTAAATATCACAAATACAATTTTAGTGTATATGGTAAGTCAAAATGTAAATATAATTAACAAACTCGGTATAAAACATAAGACACCCACCATTTTGCATGCATATGTTTACCATTGTTGCGTGACGTCATTTATGGATAGGCCTCTACGTGACTGTTTATGGACGACCCCTGCGTTACGTAATTTTTGTGCCAAGTTTTGCGTTTTGGTTTTGCAGGATTTGTCCTGAAGTTTCTGTGAGTTTATTCTTTAATTTTTAAAATTTGATTATAACTGAAGTAAAATGGACGCGGCTCTTGTAAGAGAAAGAGAAGCGTTTAAAAAGAGAGCAATTGCTACTCCTGCCGTTGAAAACCGAAGAAAAAATGACAGTAACAGTGAACAGCCAAAGAAGAAATCAAAACACAGCTCTCCATCAAATGCAAGGCCAAAGCAAAGCCATGGTAAATTAATAAATATTTCGAGTTTTAATTTTTCTATGTTGTTAGTAATAGCTTGATTTGTTATTTTTTAGATCCTTTATCTTACAAGTGCTTACCTGGAAGCTCACAATATAGATTTGGTATGCTGGCAAAAATTGTTAAATACATGAAGGTACTATATGAGCTATAATATACAAGAACTACTGTTTAGATAAAGGTATAGTGACAATATGACCAATTTTGTCTAAAAGTTTTCCAAAGAGAACACAGTATGCCTATAATATAAAGGTTAATCTGTGAGTGTGTTGGATGAGTTTTTAAAAAAGGCAAGTGGTCATGCCTTTAATAAGTTAACATTATAAAAGAAAACACCAATCCATTTCCCAACAATGTATTGCAGGGAAAGGACTAAGCAATTATTGCGTTGATTTTGTAATAGTCGGTGTAACTGATGTTTAGCAGTACACCAGTGTACAAAATTGTTATATTAACACCAGGATACCCGGAATTTTGAATGTTTATTGAGATTCATGCCAATTAAATGCTTGCGCATGTATCTTGTAGCAACGTCATTTAGAAGGGGACACACATCCCTTATCAATTGATGAAATTTTGGATGAAACCAATCAACTCGATGTTGGCAGCAAACAGAAACACTGGCTAGTTACCGAGGTTGGTTTATGGCAAACCATGAGTGCCATTTTTACCCTTATCAGCTTTTAAAAAATTAAAGAATTTGTTTTGTCTGTTTAGGCTTTGAGCAATAATCCTAAAATTATTGTTACACATGATGGAAAGTATGCTTTCAAACCAGCATACAGCATTAGGGACAGAAAATCTCTTTTGCGCCTATTAGATAAACACGATCAAAAAGGACTTGGTGGTGTTCTGCTTGAAGATGTGCAGGAATCACTTCATAACGCAGATAAAGCATTGAAGGTTGTTTTTGATCACTCCATTCATGATATTTAAATAAATTTCCCCGTAGTCTATTTACCCTAAAACAATTATGTGCCTTTATTAGATTCTTGGAGATGCTGTCATCTTCGTAACACGACCAATTGATAAGAAAAAAGTACTATTTTATAATGACAAGAACTTTCATTTTGAAGTGGATGATGGTAATAATAATAAGCTTTAACACTCGCATCATAAATTGTCTATAAAATGTTATGTATTGAATCGTCATATTCAGAATTTCAGAAATTATGGCGCAGTGTGGCTGTTGATGGGATCGACGAAAGTAAAATTGATGAATATCTAGAAAAACAAGGAATTACATCCATGCAGGATCAAGGAATAAAAAAACTTGTGAGTTTTTCTAAGTTATTGTATCAATCTGTTATTCTTGGAATGCATTTTTTCTAAAGTATTTATAACGTCACTAACTTGTGCGATTAAATTGCTAAATAACTGTTGGTTACTGTGATTAGTGAGTGTAAATGAGTCATGAGCTAGTAGAGATTATTGTTCTGCAAGTCTGACATTCTGAATTTCTGAATTTTAGGCACCGCACAAACGGCGAAAACCGAACCAGAAGAAAAACCGAAACTTTAAACGACACAATGACCACATGGGAGATATTTTGCAAGATTATTCTGACAAATAATTTAGAGAGAGCAAATGAAGGTAAGATTTATTTATTCTCATCTTTAACGTACATTTAAATATATTAAAACATAACACCTGATAAATCTTATACATATTAGTAAAACAATTTCTCTAATCCATTTATAAGCATAATACAAAATATATCAAATGTTGCTGTTTACGACATTTGCGCGTAAGACTTTTTACATATAAGTAACCCTAAACTATTGTAAATGATAAGTTTGGCATGTACATGTAGCTTTTACACAAATGTGAAACAAAATTTGCAAACTTATAATTAAGGCTAAGTATGTACACTGTAAACACACAGGCACTTTTATTTTAGCACAACCTTATAAGTAACCTATTGGACTAGTATGAATTGAAGAGGCATGCCTAAAAATAGTTCCAGACGCCCATAGAAATATATATTAGGGAATATATATATATATAGGGATATTCAATAAGTTACACAAGGCCTTATAAAGTGTGGGGAACCTAACCCTAGAAGGAATAAAGCACAATCTTACATCAGATTCCTTAAAATTATTGTAATTTTTAAATTAAAGGGGAGGTCCAGCAAAAAATAAAAAATAAAAAATATTATGGTTTAATTATTGTAAGAAATCAAAATTTTTATTTTTGAAAAATGATGTAAATAAACGAATAAAAAATTATAATTATTATGTTGGAAAATGCAAATGTGGCGTTTTATGACGTTTCATTGCATTGGTATGTAATAATTGTGAGTTAGGGCAAATTCCAGTCTACATACCTTCCATGCTTACATCACTGATATCATTCAGTTGTACAGCTGAGTGTTTAGCAAGTGGAAGTTATTTTTTTTAAATTCTATTAAAACGATCTGGACAGAAATATGATTTAAAGATAAGTAAAAACAATTTTATATTAGAAATGTGATTTTGCTGCTTTAATTTCATTTTCCACTTTTGTTCAAGAACAATTTTGAGACATTTTTTTATTGGAAATCTCCAAAAATTACTGGGGAAAAGTAGTAGTAAGGAATTTTGGAATAGAAAAGTTTTGCTGTATAATACCAAAATAGGACAAAAGTGTTGAAAATCCTGATATGTTGATCACAAGAGATTCATTCTACACTAAATTAAAACTCAAAAATACAGTAGTCTTTCTTTAATACACAATTTCATAAGAAAAAATCACAAAAAAAATTTGTTTTTGATTGTGAAACTTAAAAGGTGTTCTATAGTGAAGAATGCTTTGTTCCAAATGTAGTTTTCACTGTATTGAGCCCCATTTTGGGATAAACAATATACATTAGACAGTGCATTTTTAATATTTCTGATATTCAGTAAATTGACTCATTTTTGTCAAGTTTCAAAACAAACCCAACAGGTGAAAAACTAGAACATGATAAATTACATACACCAGTATATTAATGATGGCAAGTGGATGCACAATATTTAATGGTGACCATGATTTATACTGCCGCCGTTTCTGACGATCCTTTATCGTAATCATTATCCGACTGTTTTAAATTTGTAAGCTCCTTTTGTGATTTGAGTTCGTCTTCAGAATATGACCAAGGTTGTCTCTCTCCACTGCCTAAAAGCAAATAAACGATTGCCCCTACAGAATAACACGCAGTTCCAATGTAAAAAATTGTAAGCCATTCCTCCCGTGTGCCCTGGCATGGAATAAATAAACATATTATCTTAAAAATTATTCATGACATACTTCTAATCAAATTCAGGTTTTGCTTACATTAGGCGTTAGAATTCCAACAAGTAGGGGCGATAATATACCAGGGATAGTTGCAAACATGTTGCTACAATAAAAAAAACGGCCAATGTACCATGATATTGCTGAAATCATTCGATATCATGATTTACGGAGGATCTGTACCTTATTCCCATGAGAATCCCAGCATGTTGAGGTGACAAATCCACATGATTGTAAAAGAATCCACCTAATGAGTTTTAAGAAGCAAGCAAGTTACTAACCAGTAAATTTATTGTACTAAAAAAAAAAACATTTTTCTCACCAGAGTATGCAAATCCCGATATTGCCTGACAAGCTGTCACTGCTCCGACGGCAACATAACGTTGCTCACAATACAGAAAGGTGATGGAGAGCATGCACAGAGCAGGAATGAACATGCCTAATTAAAAAATATATCAGGTTTTTATTCTAATCGAAAGGTTAAAAGGCGCCGATTTTTATATTGAAATAAGTTTCAATGTAGTAATTGGTCGACAATGAAGAGTGGATATCTTACCTATGCTGTTGAAAATCTTTCTTAGACAAGTCCAGGAACATAGATTCTTTTTCCTCAGATAATCTGTAAGTTTTCCGCAAATCAAATTGACAATTAAAGTGCACAGGTATGGAAGGGATGAAAGAAATCCATTCTAATCAATAGAAAACATGAAAAAATAGCGAATTTGCATGGAACCGATGTAGAAAAATGAACAAATATTCAATTATGGATAGTTCTCCAAACCTCCTTAATGTCGAATTTTAAAACTTCTTTCATAAAAAGGGGGAGATTTATGACTAGTGTGTAAAGCCCCCAATTGGCACACAGGTGGGCTATTATAATAGCCCACACTGGGCCAGATTTGGCAAACTCTAGCCAAGGAATTGTGATCTTCTGCAAAATGTAATCAAAACAATTAGTTCACTAATTGAGCTGTTGTCAGTCGTGTCGTGCTTGTTTGGATTACTTACGACTCCCGCAGTATGGTGACCCTCTAGATTTTTCTCCAAGTAGGTTCTTTCTTTTGCTGACATTCTCGGGTGTTTCTCATACCCGTCATAAACCAAAAATAACAGCGCAATCACGTAAACAATGCCAATCATCCCTTTAAACATCGAGAAATTGTCCTTTTTATTTTCTGGCTGGTTTTAAGATGGCCAGCACATTCAAAATTGTTGTTTGTTTTTCAGACCTGTTACGTAAAATACCGATGGCCATCCACCTGCGAATCCGTAATCGCACAAAAGCCCACAGACAGGAAAAGTCAGCAATGTTCCAACATACATGCCTGTATCATTAAAAGAAGCGGTACAGAATTTAATTAAAGAATGCACTGAAGCTTATTATGTGAGTCAATTTAACATTCTTAATACCTACTTAGATATATTTTAATTTAAATTAAGCTACTTGTTTGTTAACTGGGGTGATGCATATACATATAATTAGCTATTTTTAAATATGGTTGTAATGAGTAATTAACGGATTAAGTATTCAACCATATAGAAATACTTATAATTCATACCTGAATATGCCAGAGCCATGAGCAACCCTCTTTCAGTCGGTGGGGCCCAGTTTCCAACCAAATTATGAATGGCAGGAAATGAAACGGCCTAGTGTAAGTTAAGATTAAGCAGTTTGCATCTTGGATTTATTGATATGCGTGCAATCCACGGCGAGACATAATTAAGAGGATTTAAGTTACTTACGGCAAACATGCCTTGAGCTACTCGAACACCTAGCATTACGTAAGGATTGATTCTGGCTGCCTCGGGTAAAAACATGGTCAGAACAGCGACAACTCCTAAACCCGTGCCCAACACAATTTTGCCACCAATCCTGTAATAGATATGAATTTGTGGAATTTATTAATATATGAGTTTTCCTAATTTTTTGGGGAGAGGGGGGAGGAGGAAGTTAAATCAATTTTTGATTGGTATCATATGCTCTACTCGCTATGATATGCATATTCACGTTTAAATAAGTACTATCTCTAATCCTACCAGGATTCTATCGCAACATAGGTTTGTTCAAATTAAAGAAACACTTTGCAAGACATTTTTGTTCCAAAATGTACAGTGATCGTGCCTATTTCAGAAAACTAAATGTACCGTAATTAGCACTTGCATTGCACTACATTTTGAAACAAGTTTATCTGTAGAGTGTATCTTTAATATAATTTTTTAAAATAAATGCACTGGATTTTTTAAAAAAAACGCACATTGTAGACATAGTTGGGTGTCTAATGACTAACTGTGCTACTCGGATTAACGAATTGGATGGTGAATAACCTAATAATGAACATGCATTAATCTTACTTGTAAAATAGTTTCGTCGCCTATAAAGTGATCTCTGATTAAGTTTCCAACCCAATGCTTATCCCTGCACCAATATATGTTTTTAATAGAGGACGTTTATTTCGAGTCCTGGGCTAGATTTAATTAGGGCAGTTAATCTAGCTTACCGGTCGCAAAGCCATCCTGCAGGTACTTGAGTAACAATGTAGCCATAGAAAAATGCCCCAAGTAAAGCTCCTTGAAGGGTTTTTTCCCATTCAAATTCTCCTGTCTATGGATACAACAAAAAATAAAAAGAGTCGCATCCCATATCTAAAATTAAAAAGTTCAGTTTGCAAAAAAAAAAATTAGTGAGCTCCCTTATAGTATTTAACTCATTAGTCTCATTTAAATAAATATAATCAAGGATTTCCATTGTATATGTTATTCACGTTTAAAGGGAGGCCCACTTTGTAAAAAGTGATATTCAAGTTGGTCACATTTATTAGACATGAATGGCAGTGACAATAATAATTGCAGCAGTGTCTCCACATTGAAGAAATGAAGAAATTATAAATTCATAAATCTAAGATTTATTTTAAATGTGCAGCCATCCATATATGTGAAATGCATTTGAAATTCTTTCATAAAACCCATCAGATTTTATGAAGACGTTTGCCAAATAGAATTTAGGCGCCATTTTTCCATAAATATCGATCAGCTCACTAAGTTGGTGGCGCCCTCTAGGACATGCTTGTCTATGTATTTCAGGAGAGCCGATGCCTTTTTATCCAGTAGAGGACGCTGCATACTGTTAGTAAAATGGCGCCTAGTTGGGCATTGCATTTTCATCCAAATCCAAGTATTCAGGACATTTTATTTAATGATCGATAGGTCCAAATGAAATTGAAATTTCCATGCCTTTAATATTTTCTCATGCTCTTCATCCTATAACCAACTTCTTTCAAAGTGGGACTTTTCCTTTAATAATTTATTTTGAAATGATATGGCCCGAGTTGTTAACTTGAGTGCCATATTTAAGGAAAAATAATAATAATAATAATATATGACAGTTAGCTGTATCAAATTTGTTGATTTCGTTTGTTAGTAGCTACACTCGTCTTCTCAGACTTTCTGGGAATTTTAATTGAAAATATGACTAAAACTATACCAAGTGTCGGTTTTTGTTAGTTACCACACTGTAACAATGCAAATACTTTATTTGTTATGACTATGCTAACCAATACCATGCAATATATGGACAGGATTACGTGTTTTTTGAGAAGCATAAAAGGTCCGGTCCCCCATCCCCTACACCAACATGAAATATTGTTTGATAGGCTTGCTGATGAGTAGTAATTCATATTTTCTTTAGAATTTCAAGATAATAATCTTCTGGGAATATAATTTAACATAAATTAAAAGGTTATAGACAAGTGTTTTTTATATTTTATAAAATTCAAGGTAAAATAATTTTGATGGATTATCCATATCGATATATTTATTGTTAATTTGTGTTAGCACATGCGGGTCATTAACCGTTCAACACTATAATTATGAGTTTACTAGCAAAGTTTCTTACCGGCTCTTTATCGGCCTCGCTGTATTTATGGTGTCCTCCACCCGAACAAACGTCTAAATTTTCGGTAACATTTTCGGAGATATTGTAAGGATTGTGGTAAATTGGCTGTTTAATCATACAAACTAACGCAAAGCCAATGTTTAGTCGCAAGATGTAAGTAATGAGACAGCCAAAAAACATCATGATTGTAACTGTCATTCGACATGATGGAAATAGTCGAGCTGAAATTTATTAAAAATATAATCATGTAAAAAAAAAATCACTTTTCCATGAAACTTTCATAATGTGGTAGGCCTATTAACTTGATGATTATTGCCATTCTACACAAAAACATAAAAACTTTAATACACAGTTAATTAGAAGAATATGCCATAAAATGAAATTTTTTAACCGATCAGGGATTCTACTTTGAGCATCCAAATCCTTCATTTTGATCACTTCAATTTATAACTCGCCTGTGCATTTAATTACATATTGCTTGTATTAAATCTAAGCATTATTAATACATATTTTTGGCATCTTCTGTATGATCTGTTCATTTCTTAGCATTTAACAAAACAGCATTTGCTGCTTCCATTTGTGTTATTTCTTGTCCTGAATAGCTTGTTGTAAGAGCTCCAGCCCAATTAGAAATTTTCTGCAGAAATAATTTTCAGGAATACAGTGGCGAATTTCAGCAGTTTTTTCTGACTTTCTGAAGAAGCAAATCCTATTTCTACTGAAAGTAAATTGCTCGTTGTTTATCTGATTTTTTTGAAATTCTTTAAAATCACTTAAATGCCTGGTTATTATTTTTTTTTTTTTTTTTCACACTTTTTACATACATATTTCTAAACTTTTTTTAAAAAATCTGTCACTTTCCTGCCAAGGCATTTTGCCAGGTTCAAGTTAGTTCACATGTGAGAGTTTCATGAAGGGTATTCAAACTTTTGCTACATAATCCATAAATGGACTCCAATAAGTGGATTTTGCCAAATTCTAAGTGTCATTTTATGAAAAACTATTGAAGCCTCAAAGTTTTTGGTACAATTGTTGTCAATATAGCCATCTTAATATACAAAATTAATTATCAAAAAATGCTTGAAAGCAGTGTTTAATATGAAAGTAATATTTTCATCATGGACTGTTTTAAAAGTATATAATATAATTATTCTCTCATACTCATGGATACATTATTTTTAGCTAAAAATAGTAGACTTTTTGCAGCTATACAAACTTGCCACTCTCTACAAGTTATAACTATTCGACAGTAATTTCTGACATGCTGTTGTCAGTAAAAAAGTTATAGCTGATTACACACTTTCTGAAACGAATGAGCTCACTTTATAATAAGTGATTAGCATGTGAAACAGTATAGCCTGGGAAGTTTTAATGGGAAATTAAAATTTTATTCTTTAATTAATAACCTAATTTATATTCTATATTCTGCGTTGGTGTTTTAATAGCCTTCAGGGGCGTCGCCAGGAAAGAAAATTCTTGTGGGGGGCCCCTTGCAATGCTACTAAATTGACTTTACTTAATCATTACCAATATGTATGTCTGACTGAAGTCTATCAGCTCATCAATTTGATATAATTTTTATGAAAATGTATTTCCTTTTTTAAGGGTGGGTTTCACTAATGTTAAACGCCCATAGAGACTATTTTTGAGTCCCATTTTGTAACTGTTGGTGGTAT
>JAQIXP010004355.1:0-11656 GCA_034700285.1 Proteroiulus fuscus
ATAAAAATAGTTTCATAAAGTTTCATAAAAATAGTTTCATAAAGTTTCATAAAAATAGTTTCATAAAGTTTCATAAAGTTTCTAAAAATAGTTTCATAAAGTTTCATAAAGTTTCATAAAAATAGTTTCATGAATTTTCATAAAATTAGTTTCAATAATTCACATACCGGTATTACTCCACTTTTAAAACTTCTTCCATAATACACCATTTCACAAGAAATCACAAGTTTTAACTATTATACTATGTCTAAAGGCAAGTAACATAGGCCGCCATTTTAGAACAGGCTAAACTGTAGTTGAAAATATTCTTCACAGATGGCGTTTAATCTTTGAAAGGGTAATATTGGTCTCTCGTAACTTGTTATTATTTTATTTTGTGAAATCTGTATCGCAATAGACAATACCATCCAATTTTCTTTTTTAAATTTTACCATTTCTTGTCTTTTAGCCTCCAGTTTACTGAAAAAGACACTGCCATATTGGATTGTGAAGAACAGCTGGGGCGAATATTGGGGTGAACAGGCAAGTCCTTCCAAAACTTTTAAATTTTCATTTATTTATTTGCATTTTTGCTTGTTTTCTCATAAAATAAGTTTCCACTTTCCCAGGGTTATTATAGAGTTTACCGAGGAGATGGCACTTGCGGCGTCAATCTCATGGCGTCTTCGGCTACAGTGTAGCCCGGCGTCGTAGAACTTATAGATTTAGTCCTCCCACCTCTGTGATTTCGGTAGTTCGTTGGGAAGATTTTATGGCACCAAAGTTTTAGAATGATATTTTATACCGATCCCGGTAGGCACCTTATACTTATTTTTAAAATACTAATTTTATACCTTTTTACTTTGACTCGAAACTAATTGCCGTTTGAATTAAGCGTCACAATTTTGCGAAATGATGGTTTGTTTTTGTTATACGAGTGAATCAAGCAGTATTATAGACACCTTTCGTAAGGACAGCGCCATCTACAACGAAAAGTGCTCAACTAACACACATACTATATCAATATGGCCGCTCATGTGATTTGCCATAGACTTATAACGCCATCTATGACAAATTACTTGAAACTAGCAGTTATACTAAAGCAGCATGGAGGAAAATTGTTCCTTTTGCATTGTGGGAGTTTTCGATTGGGGTCTATTGTAATAAAAATTACTAAACTTTAGAATGTTCAGCAAGTTTTTGAAATTTTTTTGAAATTTTTTAATAACATTAGCTGCAAACTAAACCCAATAGAATACAGCGAGAATTACAATTTGGCAGAATCTGGAGTTCTAAAAACTTACGATTCTGTAAAATTTAATTTCTAGTCTAAAGATCGGGATTCTAAAATCACAATTTTTTTTTAAATAGCTATAATCAAACAGTTCTATAAAAATTACGATTTGGGTTTCAACGATTACGTTTTTGGTTTCAAAAATTGATTTTGGTTTCAAAGATTACGATTTTGGTTTCAAAAATTTATTTTGGTTTCAAAGATTATGATTTTGGTTTCAAAAACTGATTTTGGTTTCAAAGATTACGATTTTGGTTTCAAAAATTAAGATTTTGGTTTCATAGATTATGATTTTGGTTTCAAAGATTGCGATTTTGGTTTCAAAAATTAAGATTTTGGGTTTCAAAGATTACGATTTTGGGTTTCAAAGATTAAGATTTTGGTTTCAAAAATTATGATTTTGATTTTAAAAACTATGATTTTGGTTTCAAAAATTTAGATTTTGGTTTCATAGATTATGATTTTGGTTTCAAAGATTATGATTTTGATTTCAAAGATTATGATTTTGATTTCAAAAGCTGATTTTGGTTTCAAAGATTAAGATTTTGGTTTCAAAGATTAAGGTTTTTGGTTTCAAAAATTATGATTTTGTTTCAAAAATTGATTTTGGTTTCAAAGATCATGATTTTGATTTCAAAAACTATGATTTTGGTTTCAAAAATTGTGATTTTTGGCCAAATAATCTAGATTATTTTTTATAAGGGCAGCGTTCCTTTACTCATAGGTACGTATCTTTCTTTCCGTGTTATTTAAGTATTGCATTGAGCTAAGTGTTTTTTTTTTTACTTTTTTGCAGAATTTCTGACAAACTCAAATCTAGCTGGTAAGCAATTTTCTCTCTTCACTTTATAAAACGTTTTTATGGACTATAGAGCTGGTTTTCTATTCTTGCAGAAAATGTTAATCCTTCTGCCTAATATTCGGCGAACCGACCTGAAAGATTGTCGAGTCACTCGGACTGTTCTTATCGTGGGATTATTGGGCTTCATTAAGGTAGGACTATATTCTTTATTTTTAAATTATTTTTCTAGTTATCTTTTGTATAAATTCCTTGTGTGATTGGTTGGTGGTTGGCAGGAAATGAAACCTGCATTAGTTTGAATGGGAGTCCGTACAATAGTAAATTACAGGTTCTAGTTCAAGGTCAGATCTGTTTCGTACCAAATCAGTAACTGAAACCTGAATTGAATACACTAACTTTAATTGTCTGATATTTTAACAAATGCTATATTTCTCAAATTTTGACAAATGCTATATTTCCCAAATTTTGTCAATTTCACCTTGTTTTGAAAGTTGAATTCACCCTATGGGACCTATATGCCTAATCAGGAATAGATGCTTTGTGTATGGTTATATTTCGTAAATTAAGATTGTTTTCCTAATATTTCTCGAAAATCACATTATTTTCTTAGAATCTAGATTATTTCTCCCAAAAAATACACCAGTCGTGATTTTTAGCATCGTGATTTCAGAAAAAATGTGATTTTCGAATCACCAATCTGGATTTTGTCAAAAAAATCATGATTCAGATTTCAGGATTTTTTTGCAGAATCTGGATTGCTGAAAATCCTGATTCTATAAAATTTTGATTTGAAGATTTTTTGCCAAAATCTGGATTTTTAAGATCCTGATTCTATAAAATTGTAATTATTGTGGTCTAAAAATCATGAATTTCAGGAAAATCATGGTTTTTAAACTCGCAATTCCTTGAAAATGTTGATAGTGTGACAGAAGTTCTTTAAACTCTTATTCAATATAGTAAACCTTGTACTTTTCCACGTGAAAATACAGCGCCCTCGATAGACATATTCAGGTACTATTATAAAATCAGGCTAAAGTTTCATATGTTGAATTATGTCTGTCCCTGTATAGTTTTTCCTTACAGTGATTTATCATTTTTTTTAGTACGTGTGTATGTCTTCAGAGGGTGTCTCATTTTCTTAGGAGAAACTGTGAGGTCGACTTTTTTAAGCGCTGGTACAGCAAGATGTTTTGTCGGGGGGAAAATACATTGCTGAACACGCGCAAATCGAGATTTTTTTCCCCAGGAAAATATTCCTGGAAAGTTTTGGAAAAAGTCTTGATATTTTGCTCTTGTATCCAGTACACGCTAAGTTGGGATAGAAAAATAAACTATTTCGGTTGCTGAATTTTATGGCAATTCCGATGAATTTTAATGGACATTCCGATGAATTTAATGGAAATTCCAGAAATGAAATTTTTAAAAGTGGGGAAAATCAATGCAGTTTTGTGAGAATTCCCCGCAGCTTTTATTGTACGACCAATTGTGAAAACAATCCGAGTCAGGAAGTAGTTTATCATTGCGCCACACTAGGGCTTGTTAACAAAGGCCCGACAGGCTGTCATTGCATTTATTAATTATCATTTTTTGGGAAATTACCTATACAAATCCACACACAAAAATTCATTAAGTTACCAAAATATGATCCTTTTTTTATCAAGAAAAATAAATTCAGAACAAAATTGAATGTCGTGGGGCTCAACAATACCCCTAAACCATAGCGTGCTCATCGTTAAATACTTCGGAAATAAGTGACGTTGAGGCCTATTGTTACCACATAAAAGTATTGAAATTATTCACAAAAAAAATGAAAGGAAAATATTGTATAAATAACCCAGGCCACGAGAATGATACACTATTCGAGTATTTCATGAGTTACCAGAGTTAGCTTGAAGTACATTTCCCGAAATCATGAGTTTGAAAATTGTGATCCTGGCCGTTTTCGCCTGTGCTGCCGTCGATGCCCTGAATGTGGGAGAAATCGGAGAGTTCTTTCACGGTTTTAACCAGAACATGATGGTGTTTTCGCGTGCCGTCGTTGAAGTTTATCCCAGGATCTCGTGTCCGGAAAGAGTGGACTTTTACTCCCAATACCAGGCAAGTATTTTTCTCACCTATTTTTGTGCTATTTTTAGGGCTCGTAGGCAAATTCAATGAAAAACTGTGTTTTTTCGTGTGTGTTCTTACGTCCTTCTGTCAGTCAGTAACTCCCTGTTAGGGGCGAAGTGGTTACTTCAGAATTATGAAATAGGGCATGTGACACCTCTTTGGAAAAGTTATTACCCCCTCCCTCTCCTGTTTGTCAAGAAATTTTAGCAAAATGCAAGTCCAAATCCATTTTAGTTTGGAATTTCTTAAAATTCCCTGACATTCCACTACGAGAAGGAGAAGTAAGATGTCTTTGTTAAGAAATTTAAGCAAAATTCAAGTCAAGTCCATTTTAGTTTGGAATTTCTTAAAATTCCCTGACATTCCATTTCAAGAATGAGAAGTAAGATGTCTTTGTCAAGAAATTTTAGCAAAATTCAAGTCCAAGTCCATTTTATTCTGGAATTTCCTAAAATTCCTTGACATTCCACTACAAGAAGGAGAAGTAAGATGTATTTTTCAAGAAATTTTAGCAAAATTCAAGTCCAAGTCCATTTTATTCTGGAATTTCCTAAAATTCCCTGACATTCCACCACGAGAATGAAAAGTAAGATGTCTTTGTTATGAAATTTAAGCAAAATTCTTGTCAAATCCCATTTTATTTCGGAATTTTTTAAAGTTTGCTAAAATTCCTTACAAATTCCACTACAAGAACGAGAAGTGAAGTGCCGTAGAGGGCGCTGTTAATTCCATTTTGATTCAGAATTTCTCAAAATTTCCAGAAATTACACGAGCGTCTTTTCAAATTCTACCACAGAAAAGTTTTTTCGGCTAGTCCCTCCTCACGGGCTAGGAGCCTGCGAGGCTTTTAATGCTATTAGTGGGAGGAGGGAGGGTATGTGCGGTATGAGAGTGCCAGTAGAGGGCGCTATTGTCAAAAATTTCTTTCAAATGACGTCATGTGGGGTGTCAAATTAATGGTCTCGACGAGCTGATTATGAATATATCTTTAATTTTTTCAAAAATCAAATTTTAAATAACATTTTGTTGCACCTTCCACTTTTTCGTGTGTGTTTTTAGACAAAAGTCTTGGACCCACGTACAGAGTTTGCCTATGACTCGTAAATTTTTTTATATTTGCCTGATTTTTCAGTCAAACTTTGCCTGACTTTGTTTTCTTAAATTTTAGGATGAAACCAACCAGACTGCTCTAATCACCTTTACCGTCGATCCCAGCAAATGTGCTAACCTTAAGGAGGGCGATTCAACCGTAAGTCTTCCACACTGGAATTGTGATTTTCTGATAATTTCGTCCAATGACTTGCCTCTCTGTTTTTGTAGGAATTCTGCACAATCCGACTATTCCCAGGATTGTCACACGATTCACCATTGGTCAGCGTGGAATGCCGACAGGTAAGCCCAAGACGTCAATTGAGATTGCTGCATTTTTTTACTTTTATCAAATTCCAGGGGGTCACATATGTCCTATATTTGTTATATTTTATCTGCCTATTTTATTATACAGAAAAATTTGATAATTTTGGAGTAAATTCTTAGATTTTTGGAAATAATTTCTATAATATTTGTAAATTTTGAGAATATTTCCTATAATGTTCGTAAATTTTGAGAATAATTCCTATAATATTCATAAATTTTGAGAATAATTCCTATAATATTCGTAAATTTTGAGAATAATTCCTATAATATTTGTAAATTTTGAGAATAATTCCTATAATATTCGTAAATTTTGAGAATAATTCCTATAATATTCGTAAATTTTGAGAATAATTCCTATAATATTCGTAAATTTTGGATCAAATTTCTATAAAATTGCTATATCTTGGATTTTGGAAAGGATTTCATTAGTTTGGGGATATTTCTTATTCTCATAATTTAATAAATCCTACAATATTCATATAGTTTTTGTAAAAAAATATTGCTGAGATATTCCAAAATTAGGGGAAATGAACCTATATTTTGAGAAAAATTCGCATAATAATGGCATATGGTTGGATTCTAGAAAAAAAATACACGTGATATTCATATACGAGTATTCTGGGGAAAAATTCCTATTTGAAAAATAAAATTTAAATTATTCCTATATTTTTGGTGAAAATTTTCTTTGACATTAGTTTATTTTTTTAAATTCGTATATTTTGTGAGAAATTCCTTTAATATTCATGTATTATGAATGATAATTCCGTGTAATATTCCTGTATTATGAATGATAATTCCGTGTAATATTCCTATATTCTGGGGAAAAATTCCTATTATTTTGAGAAAAAAAAAATATTTTTCCTATAGATTTTATAGATAAGATTTTTTTTGACATTCTTTTTTTTTTCTCAAAAAAAATCGTATATTTTAGGGAAATTCCTATAATATAGGAAAATTCCTGGGATATTCAGGTTATATATTGGTAAGAAAACCTAAATTTTGGGTAAAATTTCTATAATTTTCGTGTAGTTTTAAAAAGAAAATCCTAAGATGCTCTTATATTTTTGAAAATATTTCTGTATTTTGGTAAAAAAAATCCTATCGTATTCGGATATTTCGATAAGAAATTTTATATATAGGATAGCAATAATTTAATTCTTAGTCATGTTTTTTGATAAAATTGTACTTTAAAGTAACAAAAAATGCAGCAATCTTGCAGAAAAAATTGGTTTGGCTGCAAACCTGATGGCCTGTATTGGTATTTCCAGCTGGAATAATCGAAGATAGATTGAATCGAATCGACCGATGCAAAACTAACAATGTTTTATTTATAAAATATAATTACCAATAAATCCTTGTGCTAACATCTGCATCTAAGTGTATTCATTTCTTATAATTCGAGTCAACAGGATGATGAAGTCATTCATCAAGTTGTTGCGCAACAGATTGTTGATGGTTTTATCAGCTGTTAATGACTGGAACTCAAGGAGTATTTATGTCATATGTTTATTTTTTATTTATTTTCTTTTGTCCTTTCAAAAGTAATGCGCCATCTGTGATGAACAATTTCAACTGCAATTTAGCCCATACTAAAATGGCGACCTATGTTATTTTGTCATAGACGTATGGCGCCATCTGATGTTAAAATTGCAGAAAAACGATTTGTCTTATGAAGCAAACCCTCAGAAACATGTGGAATACTATAGGCTACACCTTTCAGAAAGTAAAGATCTATGACGAAAAACTTTCAACTAATTTTGTGTAGGTGATTGGTTGATTGGTAGTTGACTTGGGCGGTAAAACTAACTTGCTGTAGACTTTTGGCGCCATCTATCATAAGCAACTATTGTTTGTTCCATACCAAGATGGCCAACACTTGTTTTGTTTTTGTCAAATGGTGCATTATGGGACTACATTACTGTTGTGTTAAGCAACACAATTTCAGAAAACTGGAATGCTACAGGATCCCCTTTCAGAAAGTAAAGCGCCATCTATGACGAAAAACTTTCAACTACTTTTTTGTAGTTGATTGGATGATTGGTATTTTACTTGGGCGGTCCAAGTAACTTGCCGTAGACTTTTGGCGCCATATATCATAAGCAACTTTCAACTATTGTTTGTTCCATACCAAAATGGCCAAAACTTGTTTTAATTGTGTTAAAAGGTGCATTATGGGAGTACATTACTGTTGTGTTAAGCAACACAATTTCAGAAAACTGGAATGCTACAGGCTCCCCTTTCAGAAAGTAAAGCGCCATCTATAGAGAAAAACTTTCAATTGCATTTTGGTCCATTCTAAAATGGCGCTCTATGTCATTTGCCATAGACTATTGGCGCCATCTAGTATGAACAACTTTCAACTAGTGTTTCTCCCGCACCAAGATGGCCAAAACTTGTGTCGTCTGTTGCATTATGGGAGTACTTTTGAAATGGAGTATACATGTAGGAAAATTACATTTTGTTTAATGCGAAACCAGCTTTTTCAGGCTTTTTTTGAAGAAATTGATGCCGATAGATTCGAAGAACGCATTATGCGATCTCGGTACAGAATTAATTTTTCTCCAAGAAAATCAGGCCACAATTCCAATTAAATTTGACCATGGTTTAATTGTTCACAACCATACTTTGATCAGATTGACCTTTTTCGTATGTCAAAAACTTATCAGCCAACATTTAAGCAGAACTTGATTAATTCTCGATGTGAAAGTTCCGTAAGAGGAGTTGAGTACCGAAGTCTAGAGTCCCGTACTAGCAGACCAGTTGGTACCAGGGGAAAATCCTCCGAAATAACGTTCTTTTTCTCGGATGTCCCTACGTCACGATATTTTCGTGGGTTTGTTTTCGATAATATCGAATATCCGGCTCGGACAAAACTATTTAATAACAGTTTCTCCAGATGAGAAATCATTCTTCACCAAGAATAGTTCAAGAAATGGCCTCCTTCAAGGGAATTCTCTTCGCATTTGCATTGTGCTGCATCGTCCTTGCTGCGGCCCAAGAATCCACCACCAGGCCACCGAGGAGGCTCGGAGGGTTCTCGGACGTTCAGGACCTGAGCGATCCGAACGTCCAGAACGCCATAAATGCCGGGGCGGAACACGTTGCCAGCAGACCGGGCAATCCATGTCGGACCGGACTGGTCGCGCAGAAAGTGCAACGGCAGGTAAGAATAACTTCCAATCTGGAATTAATTCTTGGCCACATTTCTGTTCTGATTTGCTTTTCTGTTCTGATGTAGGTCGTGAACGGTATCAAGTACAGAGTGACTTTCCGGGCTGAGCCGACGGCCTGCGGCAGCAATTCTGCAACTGCTGTAAGTTAGGATCTTTTTTCAAGCAGTTTTAGAAGGTTTTTGGAAAGTGCACTCTCCAGACAAAAAGTGCCAGTTTCACTACCAGGGGTACGGCATGGCGCTTTAGCATGTCCAAAAATTTTTTTGTTTTTGAAGAATTCCAAGAAATTCTGCAAAATTTCTTTTAAATTCCTCTCAAAACTCAAGAAATGCTGTAGAGGGCGCTGTTGTCAAATTCTTAGAATTTACTTTTAAATTCTCCTAAATTTCATGGATTCCAACACTAGTAAGTAAATGCTATAGAGAATGTTAATTGCTGTCCTGAAATTCCTAAAAATTCCTTTCAAATTTAATTTTTTTATGGCAGAATTTTGAAAATTCCCTGAAATTCTACAAAATTGCATTGTTTCCAACACTAGTAATGAAATGCTGTAGAGGGCGTTGTTGTCCTGAAATTCCTTTCAAATTTAATTTTTCTCATAGCAGAATTTTTCAAAATTCCCTGAAATTCTACAAAATTGTATTGTTTCCAACACTAGTAAGGAACTGTTATAGAAGGCGCTGTAGTCAAAAAATTCCCAGAAATTGCTTTCAAATTTATTTTTATGGTAGAATTTCTCAAAATTCCCCAAATTTCCTCAAAGTTTTCCAAATTTTCACAAAATTTCGTACAAATTACACTTCAAACAGTAATAAATTGCTGTAGAGGGCGCTGTTGCCAAGAAATTCCCAAGAATTCTTTTCAAATTCCATTTTATCGCGGAATTTCTCAAAATATTTTAATTACACGAAAAGAGTGAACTAGATAATTGAAATAAATTGGTGTGAATGCAGAGCGTGATTTCAATAAGTTATTATAGAAATAAATTTGTAGAAAACAAAATGGCGGCAAATATTGGATTCAACCCATTTTTTCTTATTTTCGCAGAGAGTCTGCACAGTGGACGTTGTCCGTCAGGAATGGCTGAACAAGACTACCCCTTCCAGACCAAGATGCCGAAATGCATAAATTGTAAATATCGGATTCCTCTGAGCGGACAAATTTCGAACCCCAGTTTCAGAACGGCCGCCATTTTGTAATTTTTATATAATATTCTCGTTTTGTGTGTGTATATTCGTCAAGCCTGTTCGCTTGTATAGTTAGGATTATTGGAAAATCATCTTTATAATTGGAATAAAATTCTAGAAAAAGTATCTGTGTAAATTTATTATTGGCTTGTTGGACTGAAGCCAATGTTGAGGATTTTACTAAGTTAGGACTATTTTTATGATCAATTCTCACTTTAACCTTCTAATCGCATCAACATATTTGCATCTATTGACGAGAGTTTGTTTGATAACATTAACAACGTTGTAAAATTTTACGATGGGATATAAACTTGGCATGCATTGACTTGAAATGTGTTGGGGGCTTTTAGTGCGTTTTTTTTGGATGCGTCTGTGACGTCATATTGACTTGTTGGATGCATGGTTAGGATGCATGCAATGCCTTCTGGGAAGTTTTTTTGCAATGCATGTTGCAGTTCGAACTATTAAACAAGTAAGCTTAACTAATGCATTTTTTGCAAGTTTATTTTTAAAGTTACTCAGGATTGGTATCTGGAATAATGTTCCAGTGGTTTTTTTGTGAATTAGTCAAAAGTCAAGTGTGCTTCGGCATTAGGTTTAGCCTGATTAGGACTTGTAAAATTATGTTTTCCTGGAAAATATTTCTTGTACCTATGCTAATTTAATTAATGATGAAATGTTTTCCACAGGCATGTTTGAAGGGAATTCAAGGTGAAATTGGCAAATAACAAGATAAATGTTTACTTTTGACTGTGTAGTTATGTTCCGAAGAACTTCTAAAAGTTTTGATTCCATCAAGTGTGCAATTTACATAAAATTCGGTTAACATAAAATATTTTGAAGAAAAAAAAAATATTGTAGGAAATTCGTATTTTAATGCGAAATTCCTGTGAAGTCTTATATTTTTTAGGAAAAACTTTATGTACTATTTCAATATTTTGACAAATTGCCACTGAAAAGAAATTGAAAATATTTCTATATTTAGAGAAAAAAATTTCCCGGTATATCCCTGAATTTTAAGAAAAGGTTCCTATAGTATTCCGATAGTTAGATAAAATTCCTTATATATTTTTATTTAAAAAAAAATTGCTTAAATAATTCTATATTTAAGGAAAAGAATTTCTATAATATTCCTGTATTTTTGGGAACAAATTCCTATAATTTTCAAATGTTTTAACAAAATTCCTATAATTTTCTAATCTTTTCACAAAATTTCCTTATAATTTTTAATATTTTAAGAAAAGTCTAGTACCCATATAATATTCCTGTATTTTAGGGAATAAAAGTTATAATATTTCTATATTGTATGAAACAACTTCCCACAATATTCATAAATATTTTTTGGAAAAGAAATCCTATCATATTTCTATGTTTTATAAGAAAAAAAAATCCTATTCAGTTTAGATATTTTTAAAGCTTATTTCCTTATAATATTTTTAGTCCCTGGTAACCGAGCTATGCTCGTGGTATATTTATAGAGACCGAGATCATAGCAAGAGGTGGTGGAGTTTGCCACATTTTATTTGCCCATTTTTGTTCCTTGGTGAAATGTTTTCAAAGGAAATTTTCATTTTTTTTTGGATTTGTATATCATAGATTAATCATAATGAAATGCCAAATTTTTTTAATTGAAACCGAGCCACCTTCCAGCAGAAATTCACAATACCAATGTTATATTAACGTGCTAAGGTGCTTC
>JAQIXP010004356.1:0-11656 GCA_034700285.1 Proteroiulus fuscus
AACTCCCCTTCCCCCCCCCCCCCCTCAAAATGTGACGTCATATATTGATGGCCCCTCATTAAAATAAAATAATTGAATAAAAAGATGACGTCAACTATTGGGTTGGGTGGGTCCTTTCTCCAAAAGTTGACGAAAGTTGACATAAGGTGAATGGGTTCAAAAATTGGCATTTTTTGTATAGGCTACTCAATTTATGAACGACCCCAAATGTGATATTTGAAATCAGAGCAAATACAGGGTGTCCCAGGTTGACTTTTGGGATATAGAAACACTTGCTTTGCAAGTGGGAGAATTTACTCCCCCCGCCCCCGTTTCCCCCCGACATGGGAAGTGATCTGACGATCTCGTGATTTACAGTAATTTATGATGGCTGGCCATTCAAAAAGTCCTGTACTTTACGTTCTGCAGTCTAGCGGGATCTCTATACAATCATGTAGTACTTAGCTTTTTTTTTTATCATTTTCATTTGTATATCATTTTAAACACGAGTGGGCGCAAAAAAAAATACAAAGTCTGAGTTTCCTGTTTGAAATTAATCGTTTCTACTTCACACCTTAAGATCGTCGTGTAGATCTTCTTAACTGATTATTATTCTGCACTATCAGATCACTCCTGTTATGCAAATTCGTGAAGGGGTACGTACGTGCCATCCTTTTTTTACAATTCATCATTACCCAATGCAAATATAAAATTAATTTTAGCTGATGAGGAATCTGGCAGGTCACGCCCCTCCCCCCCAGTTGAGGAGGGGCCAACTAAAGACAGCTGCTCCACCTCTCCAGTCACAGTTAGTGTTAATGAACAGAAAATAGAAACAATTAATATTTTACAGTATCACTTAATTGAAATTGGACGTTTTTATTTCTGTCTTTGGCCAATTGGTCTTTTAACATTGATAATTACTTTCCAGAACTCAATCATGAGTAGGCCTAATTGAGCATGGTTTCAACAATTGTTGGACCTCGGGGTCTGTTATCTATAACGTTACCTGAGTTAGCTGTATTCGTGTTGCCAGATAACAGGTCTTAAGTCCAGTAATTGTTAAAATTAAATATCCTTAGACTAGAAGCACTTGGCTAAATATTGGACGAAAGTGCAGTGAGCTGATGTTGACCAATCATACATGTTATACTACATTAACAAGTATTATGACGTCACTGATCGAGCTTGTTGTGACGTCACAAGCAGATCATAGTTTAAATGCAAGCGTGACATATTAGGCTTATGCATGACCGTGCTACCATTTAGTTATTCTTATGATGAAGTGTTTTTGCGGTTGGTAGCCTCTGGTGTGCCGGATCACTGTGCAAGGTAACAAAAAGAGTTACCCACTTTGTGATCTACATAAATAGGTAGAATACCAAATGAGATCACCGAAAAACAGCAGTGCTTTTGGGCCATAACCTAATGTGTATATTTTAAGAAGATCACTGTGCAAGGTAACAAAAAGAGTTACCCACTTGTGATCTACATAAATAGGTAGAGTACCAAATGATTTCACCGAAAAAAGCAGTGCTGTTGGGCCATAATCTAATGTGTATATTTAAGAAGATCACTGTGCAAGGTAACAAAAAAGAGTTACCCACTTGTGATCTACATAAATAGGTAGAATACCAAATGATTTCACCGAAAAAAGCAGTGCTGTTGGGCCATAACCTAATGTGTATATTTAAGAAGTACTTGTGAACTGGCTGACAATGAGTATGATCCGAGCACAACACCAAAATGTGCCTATGCTATTTGGTCAATTGCTGTGAGATAGCCGGGCGTGCTGATTGGGCCATTTTTTGGCAGCCATTTTTGTTGACGTTAATCTAATAGATGGATTAGATGGTTATAAAACATGTTGTCGGTTTCATAATCTATATTTGCATCTCTTGACTTTAACACTCAATGTGCTAATCAGTATTTAAAAAGTGTGATCTTCCTCTTGAACACGTTTGAGATGAGGAAAGAAAAAAAGATGGAGAGGGGATGACTGCATCCATGGGGTCAGTCCAACCCCCCAACAAAATCCTCTCTCTTGCCTTATACCTGCAAAATATACCTGCCTATTTTTTTTTAAAGGTGCACAGCTACTATATAGCTAGATAGTGCCTAGAGCATTGTGTACACAAGGCCTACCTTTTTGGTCCTTGAGTGCATTGTGAATGGCCTCTAATAGCAGGCCTGTCAAATTCGGCCACAACAAGCCTCCGTCCAAATTGTTTGACGGACGAACCCTGATGGGCCAGACTTGACTCGGGATGGCCCGACTTGATTTAAGGCGCCTGCCTCGTGAACCCCGATGGCCGCCGGTCAGAACTGCCCCACCTCGGCGGGGGGCATCGCACCTTCCCCTCTCACCTTAGAACCGGCCGCTTATTGAATATATCCAAATTTTGTACTCAAGGGTCAGCCGCATTTGGTTGAGATGCCCTCATGAAATATTCATGCAAGTAGGCCTACTTCTGGAATGTGTTACATCGATATCAGAACCTTTTAGCAGATTTAGCAAATTTTCCTAAATTTCCTATATTGGACCAAATTCACCATTCTTTGAAAGTTGAATTCATCCTACGTGTGAGATCCCATAAAGAAATTTATTAAAATCACAAGAGGAAAATTCCGAACAAGTTTTCTGAATAAATTCCTCTAATATTTATGTGTTTTGGGCAAAAAGTCCCTGTAATATTCCTCAATTTGGGTAAAAATTCCTGTAGGGCATTGTATTCCAATATTTATAAAAATATTCCTATATACTAGTATAGCATATGTATATTTCAGGGAAAAATTTCTATAGTAGGCCCTATTCCTTACTTTAGGGAAATACCCCTAGTTTCAGTAAAAAAATCGTATTTTATTTTTATATACTGAGATAAAATTCCTATTAGAAAAACAATTCTCATAGTATATATTATAGTCAAGAAAAATGTGTACATGCATAGGCCTATATTTTTTTTTAAATTCTTATATTTTATTTTCCTATAAAATTTCTTTGATATTTCTAGAATTTAGGAAAATTGTCCTATAAATTGTCTTATATTTTAGGAAAATTGTCTTATATTTTATAGGAAAAGTGTCCTATTTTAAGAAAATTGTCCTATATTTTAGGAAACGTGTCTTATATTCTAGGAAAAGTGTCTTATATTTTAATAAAAGTGTCCAATTTTAAGAAAAGTGTCCTATATTTTAGGAAAATTGTCCTATATTGTAGGAAATTTGTCCTATATTTTAGGAAATTTGTCTTATATTTTAGGAAAATTGTCCTATATATATTTCAGAAAAATTGTCCTATATTTTAGGAAATTTGTCTTATATTTTAGGAAAATTGTCCTATATTGTAGGAAAATTGTCCTATATTTTAGGAAATTTGTCCTATATTTAGAAAAAATTCCCTATATTTTAGGTAAAATGTCCTATGTAGTATCCTATATTTTAGGAGAAATTTTCTATATTATGAGAAAATATTTATATAGTATCCTATATTTTTGGAAAAAAATCCCCATGCCTAATTTTAGGGAAATATTCCTATTCCTATACAGTGTATATAGTTTTTTAAAAAATGCTATATTCTAGAAAAATATTTCTATATAGTATTCCTGTGGGTTGGGAAGGAATTTCTACAGTATTCCTGTTTTTTTGAGAAATATCCTATTAATAGATAAGCTAACATTTGATTATGAGCAATTGAATTGTATTGAATTTACAGTTTTATTTTGTAAACCCAGAGAAAATGCATTTTTTTTTAAATCTGTTTCTATACAGGGATAAGCTACTGGCTTCTAATTGCACAATGAAACTACTTTGAGCTTTCAAGTATATACTTTTAACAATTTGTTCCTGTCTCCATCCAAAAGAGATAAGACTTACTAAACACAAAAAGTGATAGTTAAGATGACACTAATAACAGTAGTGCATGAGTCGAATACCTTGAGTGATTTGGGATGTCCTTTTTTGCACACCATACATTATAACCTGTGTAATTTTCTAGGCAGTCCATCTGCCTTTTTTTGGACACATTAATTACCATGGACTAAGTGACATGTGTCAAAGGGCACACAGGCCCAGTCACTCAAAACTAGCAACTGCCATGCTCTTTCTACTAATTCCAGCAAAAAATTACAAATTGCTTATAGCAGCTTGTGCACTCACAATAGTAAATAGGCACAAAAAGCATCTTAAAAAAATAAAATTGACCATAAAGGTATCCCCTATAGTAGTAGCATGAGGGAATGTAGCTATATACTGATTTAGTAGAAACTATCCATGGGTTTGTGGCATTGCATTGACAGAAATTGTGAAAGGGTTATGTGGGAGCTGTTACACTGGGAATTAGCAGGAAGTTTTGGTGGGGGTTTTACCCATGGGTGAGGGGTCGTGAACCTTTCTTTTCACCCCCTCCCCCAGCTTAAGTCACTGGCATAAAATTGGCACCTAACTAATGTAATTGATATTGACTTGGAACCGATTTTGATTATTTTTTGGATACATTTTGGAATTTTTAAAATAGAAATATTTTTATCTATATATTTAGTTATAAATGCTGCAGAATATGTGGTTTAGTTTGACTTTTTGGCATGAATTAAATCCACTAGTGTCAGTTGAGCTTTCTAAGGGGTGATCTGATTGGCTAACCAGATGAGTCGACCAGCGCCCCTAGCGGGCCTTACTGCTCGTGCCTTATAATAAGTCATATTATGAGTATATAGGCCTATTGTATTCTCCAGTTCACTCTTTAGTAGAACAAGGTAGGCCTACTGATGAAAAATTAAACATTTTAACAGTTAGGCCTACATCCACAGGCGTCAGTAGGGCTTTTCTAAGAAGTGATCTGATTGGCTAACCGAATGAGTACACAGTGCCCCAAGCGGAGATTTCGTTGCCCGATAGTTATAGGGGTCATGTAGTGGTTCTTCATTTTAAATTCTCTATAGGTTAAAGTTCACGTGAGAAAGGCAAAAACAAATGGGCGTTTTTAGGCCTATCCTAAATTCCTAATATTTTTTTTAGAAAATCTATTACGTGATTTGCACTAGTTTGCATAGTTTGAATATTCACACAATATTTTTGTAAATAATTTTTTGTGTTTTAAGTGGAGGATGGCGGCTGCCATGTTTTGATACCTGATTTATTTTATGATTGGCGTGTTATTAATATATAATTTTTTTTCATTAATTTTCCGAGTGTATATCGTTGTGTACTTTACAATGTATTGGCTTAACATTTTTGGTGTATTTTTCCACCAAAAACTGATGCCTAAATTTTTGCTCGGAGTGATTGAAAATCCCCCCTTTTGAATGACATGCCATGCACCCGCGCTGCATTCTGGGATAGCACGGTTTTTTCTTAAAGCCGGAACTCGAGTACGGCTTATGAATTAATAATCGTGGATCCCTCCTTCCCCCCATTTCCCCCCCAAAGGTGGATCCATGTGTGCTGGGGTGTTCGTTTCAACACTGTTACCTGTGCTTTCGGCCACAACTTGCAGCCAATCTAATGAATATCTATAACTCGAGTCCTTAGGGGCTTTTAGTTTATTGTCTCACCCCTTATTCAATTTTTTTCAATGGTTTCATGCATATACACTTTGGTGCATCTCTTGAAAAGATGATAAACAAACGTTGCCTAATTACTAGTCTGTTTAAGACATTCTGAAGGCTTGTATTGTATTTACCCCTTTAGCCCCCCTCATCTGTCTTCCCAAAAACTATAACCCTCGTTTATTTTACATGACAAGCACACTTTAGCTCTGCATCAGGAATTATACGTGCTTAAATATATTAGCTGAAATTGTACTTGCTTAAAGCCCTGTGCCAATCAGAAGAAGCAAAATATTTGGAAAAAAATTTGTAAAGAGATATTATATCCATATGAAAAATAAATATATCTGCTAGGTATATCTGATACTTCGGTAGAAATGTATTTCAGAATTTAGAGTTTAAGTTTATGCAGAAAAAGGTATATTATGTTTTGGAAGAAATGTGTGGTGTAGAAGAATTTCTGAATTTCTGAACTTAAGATCTCAGCTGGTTTGTGGACATGGGTTCAGTTTTTAAAAAAAAATGCTTGTTTTGGGGTTCTTCATAATAACAAATTGTTTTTATGTCCACTTGTGGGACATCCTGTAAATACGCTCGTATATGCACATTTGTGTATTATATATATTTAAAGGGAGTTATCTCATGGCAAGTTATTTTTGTAAAGGGAAAGTCCCACTTTGTAACAAGTGATATTGAAGTTGCACTAACTTACTAGACATGATTAGCTGTGATAATAATACTTGCAACAGAGTTTCCATGTGGAGAAAATCACCATGTTTTGCCAAATACACGTTAGGCACCATTTTTTTGCTAGAATTCAGCAGACTTACAGTTGTTGGCGCCCTCTAGGACATGCGTGTTTACGTGTTCCATGAGAGGGGATGCATTTTATGATCCAGTAGAGGGCGCTACATAATGTCAGTAAAAAGGCACCTATTTGGGCTTTGCATATTACTCCAAATAGTATAGGTGGATTGCTGAAGTCTGGAATAGTGATTTAAGCTGGGAATAAACTTGGAAATAACATGTAATTTTGAAGTTTAATCCCAGCTTAAATCGCTATTCCAGACTTCAGCACTCCACCCTATGTGTTCATGGCATTCTATTTAATGATTGGTAGGCTCAAATGGAATTGCAATTTCCATGAATTTGATAACTTTTCATGCTCTTCTATATATACCTACAACCCACTTCTTTCAAAGTGGTATATACTTTCCCTTTAACAAGATGTAAATAATTGTTTTAAATTGTACAAATTCCATTACACGAACAGTCGTTAATTAATTGTATGAATTCCATATTTTTTATTATTAAAAGAGATGAGTGACGTGCATGCAATAAAAATTTTCAATTGGTTCCCGTCAGGATGTATTTATCCCAAAAGCCATTTTGATTATGGCCGAATAAATGAAAAGATGAAAAATAGCTATTAATATTTTACACCCCGACATATATTTCGCCACAGACTCAGCAGGGGGTCGGCCATTCCAGTTAGCCCCCCTGCTGGCCGTACATATATAAACATTTCCATTATAAAACTGTCTCAAATTATATTGATCTTTTTTTTTTGCATATACATATACAGCATAGACTGGGCTTCTCCCGTTCCATTATATATCGACATTCATAAAAGTATATTATAATTGCACGGTTGTTAATGACTTTTTTTCTCTCTCTGTTTGGGAAAAATGAATTAAGGATTGCATTATTTGAAAGTTGAAATGTAAGTCACGACATGGCCCCGTGTTTTCATTTATCCCCCACAAATTTGACGGCCGGCAGCCATTGTGTTTATGCTAATGAATAGCTTAGTGGGTGGGAAGAACAATAGGCCCCCCCCTTTTCGTTTAGAAAATGAACGTATTTTTGGCAATGTGAAATATGCAACATGACCCAAATACATGCGCAATTGTATCTGTCAAGTCACGAATTATTATTATTATTGATAAAAAAACAGGAGATTTTGGGAGAGAATTGTATATTGAAGTACAAAAAATGCATTGGAGAACATTAGAGTTATAGGATAATGCCACATTATACATCTGCATCATTATAACATATTTAAATTTTTCAAAAATATTCTATTAAGCTTTTAACTTTTATAACAAAATAAGACTTATAAAGCCTTAAAGGGAAAGTCCCAATTTGAAAAAAGTGGGGTTGTAGGAGGAAGATAATGAAAAATTGGGAAAGGCATGAAAATTGTAATTGGATTTGAGCCCTGCACTGATCAATAAATAAAATGTCCCGAATGCATGGATTTGGTTAAAAATGCAAAGCCCAAGTAGGCACCATTTTACTGACTGTGTGTAGCGCCCTCTACTGGATAAAAGGCATCAGCTCTCGTAAAAAGCGTAGACAGGATGGCCTGGAGGGCGCCACCAACTGTCAGGGTCTGATGAAATTTGTAGAAAAATGGCGCCTAACATGCATTAGGCAAAGTCGTTATTTCTTCAATGTGAAAACTTTACTGCAATATTAATTATTATTATCACAGCCAATCATATCTAGTGCATAAGTGTGAACAATTTAAATATCACTTATTACAAAGTGGGACTTCCCTTGAATTTAATTTAAGCTTTACATTAGTTTAGAGAATTCTTATAGTAATTCAAGTTTGCAAACTATTTTGCAATTGAATTTTATCAAAAAATGTTCCCTGTTTATAATTTAGGTGAATAGCCTAAATATAGTACTGTTTAAAAGTCGACATAATTTGGCAAAACGATCTTATAAAATACTAAATTTTGACTAAATAAATAATATTGACTCATATCCTGAGAGTAAATAAAATTCCTAAAAATATTCCTGGTAAAAATTAGGCATATAGTAGAAAGTTGACGAAAGCTATATAAATTCGTGATGGGGTGGGCCAACATTCCTGGGGCAGCACATTCTGCCCCCTTGTCGCCATTTTAAAATGTTTTTGGATAGTGAGACATGTTGAGGATTGTGTTACCAATATAGGGTTTTGCATTAATGCAATTTTCCTAGATGTTTTTTTTTCCCCCCAGAAATTGGAATTTAAAACAGAAATGTTTGGGGTAGATCGTGTGTCCTGACTTGACATTTCCCAAATTACGACTCATTATGCTGTTAGTTGTGTACAAACTAAACTGGCGACTGGATCTAATAAATTTGGACAAATTCAGACTGACATCTACTCTTGTTTTGGTTGCATTTTTCAGCCCTAAATCGGATTATTTTTAGTACGGGATTTGCAAAACATTACGTAATTCTACATAGCCAAAATATGTACTAACTTGGTATATAATATTATGCAAATGTTTTCTTGAAATGGTGCAAAAAAGACCCTTTCAATTTTGGGCAACTCTTTCGGGGTCAAATGACAGGTGGACAAATTAAAGTGACAGTCCCACGACGTTACATTAAGCATTTTATTGCAAGAAAGAGGGGTGAAAAACAAGAACAGCATAGAAATTGAAATTTAATTTGTAATTAACATATAGTTATTAATTTTGAAACATGCCAATATGGACAAAATTTTCTAGGGTTGATGGTAGCCATGTTGGAAGTCATTTTGTCAATCCCTCTAGTAATAAACTTGACCTACGAGAGAATTGCGAAACAGAGTATGTGCATAACTATTCCATAGGGATAAAGTGAAGCCAATTTGAACCCCCCCTTGCACGCAGCGCCATTCTGCCTGGGTGGGGGACTATTATAAAAACGGCGCTTATATCCTCTTTTTTATTTCTGAATTACGGTAGATGAACTGCAATTACTGTATTATAATAAGACTGCCCATCTTTATTATTTATAATCTTGTTTTTAAGATTCATTCGCCACAAAACGGAACTGTCCCTTTAACTAAGGGCCAACGAAAAGCCAGAAAGTATAGGGTGAATTGCTGTTAACTATTGGGGCCAATAGGGTTATAGGGGACAGGGCAGTCGTATCCCTGGTGTCAGGTTTATGAATAAATTGGGATGATAAAAGTCATGGTCATGCTACAGGCATCCATTTAGATTTTAGAGCATCTTTATTTTTTACTCAAATTATATCATAAGCTTTGTGCTGGATATTGTGGGACTCCGTATTTTTTTTTCAAGTTGTTTCCGGTTAACGATTTCTGTAACTAGTTGTGTGCAGTTCTCCAGTCTTATTAATATATTTTAGTCATTTTAAGCAAGTGAAAATTGTTGTGATGGCGGCATGCATTTTAATGTATTTGGTGAAAGCATGCATGAGACGGTTTTGCATGGATTAATGGACTTGTAAAAACTGTGATTTCCTTTTTGGTTGATTGCCATCTTTGATATTGCTGAACAACAGCTATTTTTAAAGCTATTTTATCTTGATGGAACTTTAGAAGTAGTCAGAATGCATGCAGCTATGTAGGCTTATACTATACATACTTACGAGTATACAGAACTCATGCAACGACTGTTGCCATTAGCTGTAAAATGCTAATTAATTAGAATATAATGGCAGCCCATTAATTGGTTACAGTTATAGGCCTATAACTAAAGTGTAAACATTCCGCGGCTTAAGTTTTATATATACGTGTAACAGAAAAGTAATTAGAATATGTTATATTTGTTATATTAATAAGCGGCAAATAACTGGTTCAACCGAATTAAGAGTGAACTGAGTCAGAAAAATGAGCTGATATAGGGCCTAGTTACTACTTCAATATTAGTTTCTTTTCAGTTCACTCTTTCTTTGAATTGAGTTGAGTCCATTGAACTTCTTACTGCATGGTCAGTGCAAAATGACAAAAATCGATGGGGCTTTGATCATTTTTGTGTAATGGTTGCACTGTTATAGAAAGTAGTTGACCATACCCTGTTCAACGTAAGAGTGCACTGGAGGGTACAAATCCATCAGTCAGAAGAAAGTGCCTCTGATGAAGCTATGCATGACAGATCATGCAGAAGTAATCTTATATATTAGATGAGAAGACTGATTGGTTGATTCATTGTTCATTCTTTTGTTGAACAGGGTGTGTGCAGCCCAATAAAGTATCTTCCTGGTATAGTAAAAATATAAGTAAATGCACCGGCTAATACTCTAAGCAATCATGCAGGAGTAAGTACAATGTATCTGTTGGTTATTTTCGAGTTCACTCTTTCGTTGAACAGACTTAAATCGCCTTTTTTGATGGAATACATGTAATGGTTAAGTCACGAATTTGCACATTTTGGGGGTATTTACTTGTTACTCAGGATCACCATAATCCATCTTCTGAAATTCACAGAAATGGGCCACAAATCAGTGACGTCATTACTAAATACTTTCTGAGGGGGGACTGAGGGTGATCTGAGCCCCCATTAAAAGGGGCTATATATAAAATTCTAAAAATTGTAAAGCTTTTTAACAGCAATTTAATTGTTAAAATGTCTATTTCAGGGGAGGGGGGAACCTTAACCCCATCGTCTCCCCCATCCCCCCAACTTCATAACCATTCCATTGCATACATTCAAAGCACTTTTATAGTCAAAATTTACCAATAACCAGGGACAAAATAACAATATTAGCCGAATTTCTTTTTGTCACAAATTGCACTATATAGACAGTATCTGCTCCCCCCCATAGTACGATGACAGGTCAGTCATCGTCAAGACTGTCTTCTTCCTGTCTTTATTTTTTGTCATCCAAAGAACGTACTGCTATGGGATGGATGTCCCAAATCAGTATAAGGGCAAATATGGAGTCGGCAGGCAGACGGGCGCCTAAGCAGTTCCCAAACCATGCATAGCAAATGGGGTTTTGTGCCGAAAAAAAATCCTTTTTTTTTTGGTTGGCCCATGTCAGTTCTGTTTTGGCAAACACATCAACGTTTTGGGTATGTGTTTTTTTCTGTAAACCCGAAATTATCATTTGCCTTTGTCGTTATAGTATACCTTTACTTTTTCTTTTTTCCCTTATGTGTTAAAGGGACAGTCCCACCAAACCTCAAGCATTTTTGGCAAGAAATAAGGGGGGAAAAACAAGAAGAGCGTAGAAATTGAAATTTAATTTATAATTGCCATTCTATAGTTATTAATATTGAAACATGCCAATGTGGACAAAAATTTCTATGGTTGATATACAGGGTGATTCAGAATAGCTGACCGCCCCCAAAATTTCAAAAAATATTTATTTATATGAAAAATAGTTTTGGTATGGAA
>JAQIXP010004357.1:0-11655 GCA_034700285.1 Proteroiulus fuscus
TAAAAATCTATGGTTTTGGAATTTCATAGTAAAATTTGTCTAAAATTCCTTTTAAAATTGACCAATTTCAAGTCTATGGTGCTGCCATCTACCAGCAAAGTGCCACTTTCTTAAGAATCTATAGTTTTGGAATTTCATAGTAAGATTTGTCTAAAATTCCTTTTAAAATTGACCAATTTCAAGTCTATGGTGCTGCCATCTACCAGCAAAATGCCACTTTATTAAGAATCTAATTTTCAATTTCACAGTAAAATTTGTCTAAAATTCCTTTTAAAATTGACCAATTTCAAGTCTATGGTGCTACCATCTACCAGCAAAGTGCCACTTTCTTAAAAATCTATGGTTTTTGAAATTTCATAGTAAAATTTGTCTAAAATTCCTTTTAAAATTGACCAATTTCAAGTCTATGGTGCTGCTATCTACCAGCAAAGTGCCACTTTCTTAAAAATCTATGGTTTTGGAATTTCATAGTAAAATTTGTCTAAAATTCCTTTTAAAATTGACCAATTTCAAGTCTATAGTGCCACCATCTACCAGCAAAGTAAAGTTTTTCTAGGAATCTATAGTTTTGGTTTTTCACTGGAAAATATGGTTTAAATTCTTCTTAAATTTGACCAATTTCAATTTGGTTTAAATTCTTTTGGCAACTGACCAATTTCAAGTCTACTGTGCTGCCATCTACCAGAAACCTGGAGTTTTCTTAGGAATTTCAATCTTTACAGTGAAAGCCTTGGTTCACCAGTTTCAAGTCTATTGTGCTGCCATCTATCAGCAAAGTGCGACTTTCTTAAGAATCTATATAGTTTTGGAATTTCACAGTAAAATTTGTCTAAAATTCCTTTTACAATTGACCAATTTCAAGTCTACGGTGCTGCCACCTACCAGCAAAGTAAAGTTTTTTTTAAGAATCTATAGTTTTGCTTTTTCACTGTAAAATATGGTTTAAATTCTTCTTAAAATTGACCAATTTCAATTTGGTTTAAATTCTCCTGGCAACTGACCAATTTTAAGTCTACGGTGCTGCCATCTACCAGCAAAGTGAAGTTTTCTTAGGAATCTATAGTGTCGGTATTTAAATGTAAAAGTTTGTTTATTAGGGCCTATGGTACTTTTTAAAATTGACAAATTTCAAGTCTACAGAGTTGCCATCTACTAGCAATGTGAATTTTGCTTAGCAATCAATTGTGGTATTTTATTTTAAAATTTGCTAAAAAAATTTAGCAATTGACCAATTTCAAGTCTACTGTGCTGTCATCTACCAACAAATTGACATTTCTTTAGGAATCTAATAGTCTAAGTATTTCACTGGAAACTTCAGTTTCAATTTTCTTCGCAACTGACCAATTTCAAGTCTACAGTGCTGCCATCTACCAGCAATGTGATATTTCTTTAGGAATCTACAATTTTATTATTTCACATCAAAATTTGGTTTAAATCTTTTCCCAACTGACCAATTTCAAGTCTACGCTGTTGCCGTCCAACAGCAGACGGCAACAGCAAAGCGCCATTTCCTTAAATATCTATAGGTTTGGTATTCCACAGTAAAATCTAGTTTAAATTCTTTTGAAAATTGACCAATTTCAAGTCTATGGTGCTGCCATAATCAGTCAAAGCATACCAGTTAACGCCATTTTCACCAGATGGCGTTTTGAGCATTTCTCTTCTAAAACGGATACTCCTGATCTTTTCGCAGTGTTACTAAAATGACCTTTGACATCATATTTCTCATTATTGGTAAGTCTTTTTGAAATTACAATTATATTTTAAAAATCCACTTTAATTTCCCTTTCATTTCAAACTAACTTTGCCTAAATTGGGACTTCCCCTTTAAAACTATTCAACATTTAGAATTTCTTGACCTTTTCCCAAAAGCCTATTTCAAACGTTTCTCTCAAACACAATTACAATAACGGTGTATTCAAACAGTTGTTCATAGATAAGAGCAGAACTTATAAATTAGTTTATTTTGCATTTTTTTGGGAGAAAAATGCATTTATTTTCTGCCTAAATTTCTGCACTAAGCCCCTTACAGAAAAATAATGCATCTAAAAATGCTTTTAAGAAAAAACAGAGAGAATCCTATCACCATCAGCTCGGATATTAGACAAAAAAATTATCCACTTTGATAAATCTTTCTTAAAAAAGGGGGAAAAAGTAACAGAATTGAAAATTTCGCAAAAAAAATTACTCAAAAGTGAAATTTAATGCAAGTGGCATATTGCAACTTCAGGATTAAATATTTGAGGAAAAAAATGCAACAAAATCTTGAGAAAATATAAATCCGAAGAGAATTTAAGATCTGTTTAAGAAAAAAAGCATTTTTAAGTTATCAAAAATGCAGGCAATTTTTTCATAGAAAATCCAGTTTTAAAATAGGAAATTTTGTCTTCTTTTAACATGTTGGGTTTGCTTTAAACGTTTGGTCCTTATAGAAATGTTTACATCATTTGAAAATATATTTTGGCAATTATTAGGCCTATTACTTAAAATAATTCAGCAAAAAGTATAACCTGTTGAAAAAGACAAAATTTACCATTGAAAAACTGGGTTTTCAATAGGAAATCTCATCTTCTTTTAAGTAAAAGCAGAATATATTGTGCAAATGTTTAAAAACTTGTTTCTTATAGAATTTTTGTATTGCAAAATACAATTTTGACAAGTATTTTAGCAGAAACTATAATATGTTTAAAAAAGGCAACATTTACCATTGAATAACCTGGTTTTCAATATGAAATCTTGTCTCCTCTTAAGTGAATCAGAAATTATTACAGTACTTCACGAAATCTTCCCCATTTTTTTAACTTCTTACAAATTAATAAATGCAATAAATTGTATTAGCAGAAACTATAATCTTGTTAAAAAGAGACAAAATTCACCATTCAAAAACCGTGTTTTCAATAGGAAATCTTGTCTCCTCTTAAGTCAATCAGGTTATAATGCTACAGTGCTTCCCAGATTTTTCATCATTTCAATTTCTTACAAATTTTATATTTATAATAAATGCAATAAATTGTATTAGTTTAAACTGTAATTTGTTAAAAAGAGGCAAAGTTTACCATTGAAAAACCATGTTTTTAATAGGAAATCTTGTCTCATCTTATGTAAATATGTATAATGCTTTTTTACATTTTCCCTCAAAATTTGTTCAATTCAAATATATTTTCATAAAATACACGCCTAAAATGCTTAAACTTTTCTATAAAATACATAAACAGAAATAATGAACAGTTTTTGGGAAAACATAACTTCAAAGCAATTTTCATAAAACTTGAATGTTCGGATATGTAAATGATAAATTTAAAATTCTCAGAATGAAAAAAAATCTCCAACATTTCTTTAAATAAATGGCATTCTTCTCGGAAATGGAAAATCAGAAATTGAATCTTTTTTTAAGGAAATAATACTTTTTTTGCAAAAATTTAATGAAAAATGGTAACAAATTCAAGAAGTTCTTTTAAGTACAATGAACAAGGACCCACTTTGCAAACTAATAAAAGTATTATTATGATATCTTTGCATAACACATCACTTTAGCGATGTCATACTGGCGCCATCTGGTGTGTCAACTTGTAAACGTTTTTTGTTGGCTTCAAAACAGTACTAACACACCAATGCTTTGTCACTTAAATCGATCATGTGCTGATGAAGCACTTTTAGAAATGCCAACAAAAATTGTTTCAGGAACTTGCCACTGAGTTGACGCTACGAAGGTGACGCCACCTGGTGGACCAATTCCCAACCTTTTCTTGTTGGCAAGTTAACATTCAAGTGAAATCATAACACGAAATACTAAAAGCTAAACAAGCATACCTTTGGATAATGCCACAATAATGCAATTTTGACGCCACCTGGTGAATCAACTTGCAAACGTTTTTTGTTGGCATCAAAACATTACCAACAAATTAATGTTTCGTACGTTAAATCGATTCTGGTGATCATGCCTGCAGTCGCCACTATCAGAAATGCCAACAAAAACTGTCTTACAAGCTTGCCACTGAGTCGTTGAATTGGCACTGTGAAGGTAACGCCATCTAGTGGAACAATTTTCAAACTTTTCTTGTTGGCAAGTTAAAATTCAAGTGAAATCATAACACGAAATACTAAAAGCTCCACAAGCATACCTTTGGATAATGCCACAATAGGCCCCCTAATGTAATTTTGACGCTTGCATTGCGCCATCTGGTGGGTCAACTTGCAAACGTTTTTTGTTGGCATCAAAACATTACCATTAAACCAATATTTTGTCCCTTAAATTAATCCCAGTGACCCTGACTGACGTCACCACTATCAGAAATGCCAACTAAACCTGTTTCACCAGCTGGCCACCGCACTTCAAGTGGCGCCACCATCGAAATTTCACTTTATCTCACTTTCTTTTCCCCAGTTCCATGCATGCACGAATGCAGGGCCAATAGGCATTATATATGAAGTCAAATAGGTTTTTTTTTTCATTTCGAAGCAAAACTTGCATCTTATATGCCGAGCATGTTTTAAGGCTTTTCGCAAAGAGTAGTTCAAAATTAGATCTAACCTTCCACTCATCAAGATTTTATTTTCTCAAAATGCTGTTGCCAAAGCTGAACCGAAATGAATAGTGCAAAACGAAATCCAATATTCATGGCAGGCTCCAGAGGCACAAGCACCAATATATAAGAGCGCCGTAGCAACAAAAAAAAAAAAAAATACACAAACGTATCAACCCGACATCAAATACGCCAAGCAAGAAATTGCATTTTTAAAAAATGCGAAAAAAAAAATTAGATAAAAAAGAAAATTTTCAGGATTTTTTTCCTATTTACAACTTTTAGATGAAAATGTCGCATTTTACTTTGCATATACTTTTTACGAGAGATTTGCATACTTTTTTTTAACGACGAAAGTATTTACCAAAAAACTTTATCAGAATTGTGATGTATGTAGGTGTTCATTGCTAAAGTCTGGAAATTCGCAAATTTAGTCAGAAAGTTTTTGATATATTGTGTGATTTTGCAAATACTTTTCAGGAAATATTTCATCAAAATTTTACACAAAATGAAAAAAAGTATTTTTCAGAATTTAAATCTAATCAAATACCTTTACCCAATAGTTTATTAAAACTTTAGCTATATTTTTTAAAGTTTAGAACGAAGAAAGCAATTTCTATCAGCATTTTTTTTTTAAATAATAATAATTTGCAATAAATAACATTTTCCTTTGAATTTGTCAATATACCAGATATAATATGCAACACCAAACTACGTATATCTCAGTCCTAAAGTCTGTCCCTCGCTTAAAAGCAAATAACATTTCCCATTACAAAACTGATGTTTCAATGAGAAAAACTGTCTTCTTTTACAAGAAGGCAAATTTCTTAGAAGATATCAAAAATTTAGTGAAAAAAAATGTAGAATCACTGAAACTATCAGAATAGTAATTCCTGTTCACGTTGTAAATAACACAAAATCTGCCTCCACTTAAGAGCAGACAACATTCTTCATAGAAAAACCAGCTTTTCAATAAGAAAAGTTGCCTTCTTTTAACACCCTGACAGCCCATCCTACAAGTCACATGAGCCCAGCCCATTACCACATCAAATCAAATACAAATATTTTTTAATTTAAAAACAAACAATTTTAACAAATTCTGCCTCCATTTAAAGAGCAGACAACATTCCCCATAGAAAAACCGGTTTTTCCACGAGAAAACCTGCCTTCTTTTAACACCCTGACAAAACCGGTAGCATCATGAGAGTACACCTAAAAAGTCACAAGAGCCCAGCCCTTCAATCACATCAAATCAAAGAATAATATTTTTTAAATTTAAAAACAAAAAACAATTTTAACAAAATCTGCCTCCACTTAAGAGCAGACAACATTCCCCACAGAAAAACCGGTTTTTCAACGAGAAAACCTGCTCTCTTTTAACACCCTGACAAAACCGGTATCACCATGACAGTACATCCTACAAGTCACATGACCTCAACCCCTCAATTACATCAAATCAAAGAATAATATTTTTTAAATTTAAAAACAAGAAACAATTTTAACAAAATCTGCCTCCACTTAAGAGCAGACAACATTCCCTATAGAAAAACCGGTTTTTCAACGAGAAAACCTGCCTTATTTTAACACCCTGACAAAACCGGTATCACCATGACAGTAGGCCTACATCCAATAAGGCACACGAGCCCAACCACTCAATCACATTAAATCAAAGGAAAAAATATTGTTTTCATTTGAAAACAATTTAAATTCATGAGCTAAAATGCAGTCTAAAGTGTCCCTTTAAAAATTACAATTCCCAGCCAAAAACCTTAGGTCCAATTACCATTCCTGGCATGTCTGCAATCTGCCGTGATAAGTTTAAACTAATTTCTCATTACATATGGGCCTACATAGCCCATTTGAATGCATAATAAGGCATTTGGCAGAATGAGAAAGTAAAAAAAATATGCACATGGCACAAAATAATTAAATTGCCATTTATTTCGGAGTAGCAAGCAGCAGCAGCAGCAGTTATTATTATTATTGCAGCAAGATGGACCAGCTATGAAAAAAAAATCTTTCTTAATTAAAAATGCACACAGATGATATATGCAAATCATTAACAATCTGGTCACATAGCTGACAATATGTGCCGAAGCCACAGTGCTGCATAGCAATTAGTTTGAAAACGTTATATTCTCCACTTCAGCATTCTCGTGTATGCAAAAACGAGTAAAAAAGTCCCCAAAAAAACCAGGATCCAAAAAAAAAACCTCATCAGAAGGGATGTATAGAAACTCCAAGATGGCTGCCTAAGCAGGCATGCATTTATTGAAATTGGTATAAGAAAGTGGCTTTTACGGTTACGGCACAAAAACGAAAGATAAATTAAGCTGGATGAAGAAACAAAACCACGACACCACAACTATGTGATCATCATTCAATGTCAAGAGATGCAAAATAGGACCCAGAGAGAGAGAGAAAAGGAAAAAAAAAAAGTCCATTGATCAAATGATGGTTGCCATTCTTGAAATTCTAGAGAAAAAAAGATCATACGATTGAAGAACTTCAAAACCAGACTCCTTACAGCTCCATTATACGGTGCCGTCATCGTGGGATGATTAAAAAACTAGAGTTTAAGCCGTCATATTAGCTTCTGAAAGGGTCCTTTCCTTTTAATGAGCACCATGAGAGTAAGAGTAAAATAGAGTAGGCCTATGACGTAATCGAAAACACAGCAGTGACATCTACAGCACCGGTTGAAAAGTGAACAGAAGATCCATGTGGGCGGAGTAATGACATCACAATTATGACGTCAATGTTACAATGGCAACAGTAGCACTAGTCGAATGGTAAATACGTTACGGTAATTACAAACGTTACCATATATATAAGATCTGAATGGGTGAACCATCTATGGATGTGGGTAGAGCTATGACATCACAATTATGACGTCAATGGTACCTTGGTAACAGCAATACTGGTTGAATGGTGAATATTCAAATTAGAAAAGTTAACAAGATCCAAAGGAATGCACAGTAGATAGAATGTGGGTGGAGCTATGACGTCACAATTATGACTTCAACGGTTGCATTGGCACCAGCAGCACTGGTTGAACGGCAAAACCCGGATAAGTTAACAAAATCTTAATGAACAAACCATTCATCACCATCTTCGGACTCATTAACAGTCACCCAAATAAAGAACTTTCGACCAAATTTCGAGTGAACTGCTCAAAAAATGTCAGGATCTATAACACAAAATGCAAAATCAGCAAGGTTACCCTAAGTCTTTGCACAGATCACCACATTTTTCAGTAGTAAGTTGTGATATCGGTAAGTTGATTTGCAGTAAAGGTTTGTCAGTCACACCCAAATTCCAAAAAGATAGCCATAAAGGGGTCTAAACTGACAAAAAATGAGCCTTTCCAAAAGTCGGGAAGAATATCTAACTTAGCAAGGCTCAGTATACATTTCCGATTCAGTGCCAAGGAACGTAGTGTAGTAGAAGTCATTTCAAATTCAATTTTGCATCCTAAACACATTGAATATCCTAACTAGTGTGAAACTGGTCAGAAAGGGTCTAAACTGACAACATAAGGTTTTTGTAAAAGTCTGGAATAATATTTTAATCTATGTTTCCGATTCGGTACCAAGGAACGTAGTATAGTAGAAGTCATTTCAAACTCACTTTTGCATTCTAAGCACATTTAATTTATCCTAAACTAGTGTGAAACAAGCTTAGGTATACTTTAAAGTAGCATCTTGTTCCAGACTGTCAACTTACAACGCAATCCGGCCGACAAAAGACGGCAGTCCTTACTCTCGGCCAAAACTTTTTCCAGAAATATATTCATAGCAAAGTCTTGCGTGTAAGAAATAATAAAACCAAAAGCATGCAAGCCCCACTGATTAATGGCTGTCCACAATGGCCATCTCTTTTCCGGGGGGACATTCGTGACAAATGCGTTGAATTGTACTTTGTCGGCCGCAGCGCCAAAGCGAAAAACCACGGAAGTAGCATGGCAAAATGGCCCCATGGTTTATTGCCCATAGACTACAGGCTATTTGCTGGCGCCAGGCGCCAATGCCACGCATCGAAAAAGACCAGTGGAATAAATGCCAATCATATATATAAAAGAAAGTGTACTTCGACGACAACGTAGAAAAGTCTTAACACTAAGCACAGGAAGCAGAAAAAAGTGGAAGGGGGGGGGGGAAATCAACACAATGCCCTGTGCTACAAGGCCTTTAATATTGCTTTTTTAAATCTGTTTGGACATTCCAAAAGTCACTTGCCAAAGAGTCAGCAAACTGGACCATAAAACATAAATAAGAACCACGATGGCATGCCATTAAAATACGTGTATCTCTATGTATCAATCCCAAACTACTTCCCTTTCAGAAGTAAAGCGCCATCTATGACCAAATAATTGAACTACCATTTAGCCCATACCAAGATGGCGTCATATGTGACTTTTGCCAATAGACATATTGCGCCATCTATGATCATACTAAAATGGGCAAAATTTGTTTTTGCCAAATGGTGCATTATGGGAGCACTTTTCTAAATACTTAGGTCTTTGTTTCATTAAGAATCAGATGTAGTCTGAAGTGCATATAAACTGAATAACATCTAAAAACCAAGATGTTAAATGAATTCATATCAACTGTATCTAGGCCTACTATACAGAAGTGAATATAAAGTGGAATGGCATCATCCTGACTAGCGTATAATGGATAATGCCAGTTTCCGGAGCTGCACATAACCTGAAGGGCGTATAAATGTACAAAGAGTAAAATTAATCACTGCATGGTGGTGCTGCACACAAATGAAAGTGTGTATAAATTGAAACACCCAAGGCATAAATGGCATAAAGCTACCATTAGTATAGCCCAGTATAATTCTATCCAGGCCTGATTATATCCATTTCCTGTTTTAAGTAATTCTGATTATACAGCTGTAGGCCTACATAGTTCATTTTTTGGTATTTAGTTATTTGCAGTTTATTTGCAAATTCTGATACACGCAAATCAAATATGCTGTTATTCAGTTTAGAAGGTAATCAAGATATTTATTTGTATTTCCCTATTTGGCTTATTACTCAGTATATTAGGACCAGTAGTATGCCAGTCTATTCACAGATCTATGTATATATATATATGCACTTCCAAATGTGGTTATTCCAGTGTTATATTCACGAGACTGGCCCAGACCATTGGTTCAAACCAAGGCATTCTGACAACACAACCCAAATGCTCAACTCAAAACCAGTATAAACCAGATTTTACCTCAGAAATCCTGAAGAAATTTCGCTCCCACGAAGCCATGCGGCCAGCCCAAGCCACGTTAGGCCTAATTTCCGAACCACCGTTTCACACGTTATACTCAGCAATTTCGAAAGCACCAAATGTTTTTGGAACCACAAGAGTTTGTATTTCGCACCAATAGTTCCAAATTAAGTCCATAAATGTAGATTAACACACATTTTCTCACAAAAAGTCCACCTGAAGAACCGGGCAACATGATGCTTGTCGATTTCACCGCTGTAGTGCGTGTTACGTAGCGAGAAAGTGAAGCCGAATTGAAATACGCAGCGGCCATATTGGAAATCAAACAGATTGCCACCTAACATTACTGAGACCTTATAACCCGAATAATTTCATGTGTAATTTTGTTTTATTAATTTCAATAATTAAAGGGGAAGTTACATTTCATTACTAATGCTTTTAATTAAAATACAACGTAGAAATAAACTAATATTGGAATTAAACCAAACATTAATGAAAAATAATTTCAATTTTCTCCCAAAATGCTAGTAGATGGTGAAAGGTTTATAATTGGAATCATTTAATTTTGGCTTCACTTTTCTTCCAGGCATTGGTGCATTAAAAATGAATAAATCATTTTTAATTTGTACAATTTAGATATCAATATTGCGGAAATCGCTAGCCAATATTTTTCATGAAATCAATGTCTTTGACCATAGCAAGCATGGCCAAGTTGTTTAGTGTATCTTAAGAAACTGAAGCCAAATAGCAATATGGCGGCCATATTGGAAGGCAACGACCCTAATCTTTATGCAGATTCAACAATCTTGTAAATAAAAACCCCACTATTTTAAATATTACTAATTGCAATAAACTAATACTACAATGATTTTCGGGACTAAAATATTATCAGGTCACGGCTCACTCATACAAACTGTTGCACCAAAGCGAGACCATGCAATTTGGAACACGAGCGGCCATATTGGAAGACAAATAGATCCATTTCTACATAAGTTTTCTATTACCATTAACGACTATAGAAACAAAACTTTTTTTCAATCTAAAGGCATACTTTGAAGGGCAAAAAAGAAAATGCATTTTAATTCCATTGGCACTATATCTCGCACACCCAATCTGCAAATTTCCAATTCAAACTAATTCAATATTATTGCTAGTCTGCATTCATGCCACAATGCCAACTAAATAGCATGCGTGGCAAATATTTGCCTTTCCGCCCTCAAATCGTGCAACAGCAGCGCAATCATTTGGATATAATCACGTTACAACAGCAATAAAGAGTAAACAGCTCATTTGAAATCGTTGTGAAAAAGCATTAAAAGTAAATCATTTGGCAAAATTAAAAAAGAAAAGTTCGCAATTACCGAATAAAATCAAACGACTAAGCCGTTAGTATTGACCTTATAATCATGCAAAAATGATTTCCAATTAAAAGGCATCGGTTCAGATCGGCCAGAAAGTTCACGGAAATTTGGGATGGTTCCACATTGAGGAAAGGAAGGAAGGGAGAGGGAAGAGAGATGAGGAGATAGTAAGTAGGGAAGGAATGCTGTCATGACCAGCTTTTAGTGGTACTGCACAAGGATCCTACCATGGAAAACCATAGTCATGGCAGCCAACCTTAAGTAAGAGAACCCAAGGGCCCTATTTCATCAAGACTCTAAGAATCTAAACTCCTGAATATCAATCCAGAATCCAAAACAAAAATATTTTCATAGAACATTCCCAAGATCCTTAAAATTCTGTCCACTTCCATGAAAGATTCTGGATTGCATCAAGACTCTAGATTCTAAAATCCTGAATATCACTCCAGAATCCCAGACAACTAAAATATTTTCATAGAACATTCCCAAGATCCTTAAAATCCTGCCCACTTCCATAAAAGATTCTGGATTTCATCAAGA
>JAQIXP010004358.1:0-11655 GCA_034700285.1 Proteroiulus fuscus
CAGTTAGAAAGAATTTTTGAAAAATATCCTTCCAAATGGCATAAATTTTACTTATAACACTTATTTGATTATATGTAATGTAAGTGCGGTATTACCAGGTATTGGGAGGAAAAAGTTTGTTATGAATCTTTTATAGCCGTGGTAGGGTTAGTGTCTGACCCCCCCAAGAAGTTTTTCTAATAGGAGGGGGGGTGGAGCCATGAAGAGGTGGTGGGGGATATGGGGTAAAACCCCCCAACCCCCCTGACAAATACCACGCTGATATAATAATTTATTTATTTCCCAAAAATGTAGAGGAAAGTTTTTTTTTTGCTCACGATATGTATTTCATAGCTCTATCATATGTCGTCTTTAAACCAAAGATAAAGTCCTCAACAACAGAACTACTTAAATTGCTGAACTGCGGTTGATCTGTCAGTTCGTTTATTAAGCCGTATACAGAAGTGGCCAACCTGTCAATTTGTAATTGGTCTCTGGTCAATGTCTTGACAACAAAGGCAAGAGTTACTCGAGGGAAACAAAAACATGTTCAAATTAATTCGATAAAATGAAAACGACTTTTGCCCGTTTTATATCTCGATATCAGTTTTTACACCTATCACGTCTTAACAGAAACGTTCCCTTATTCTCACAGTCCCTTAGGTTATTATTTTAGGAAACAACTTTCCCTGAAAAGGCTACCGTACAGAGATTCTTCATTCTTGATAGCTTATAGTATTATAAGACGTGTCACATTGGATTAAAAAAATACAAATAATGAAGATTAGTGGCTTCGTTCGGTTGCTGTCCATCACGTAAATACGAGGCAAGAAATAATGGGAAATTTATTTCTTAAGGGACCAAGCAAGGGATGCTCAATTAACAAAAAATGCGTATGTGTTAATCCCAGTGCAATATAACCTGACACGAAATTCACCAACATCAATGTGTTTTTGGTTTATTGATGAAAAACTTGCCTATGTCTTAAGTTGAAGCTGTAAATTATTTAGCAAAATGCAAATTTGCATAAAGTGATTAGCAGGAGGGTGAAATGTGTAATATAATAGATATTGATCAAAAACTCAGCTTTAAGAACGAACTACATAGGTAATGTTATTGGAGCAGCTGACTCAATCAATTTTTACACAATTTATGGGGTAGGAAATTCAATTTTATATTGAAAAACAATTTAATTATGCTACATGCATAATAAGCATTCAAGATTAAGCGAATAACAATTCGGCTGACAAAATATGATGGAATATTTTTTTAAAAATAAAAACTGAATAAATTTGCTTTTAATTTTGCAACTACAGAGTTGTTGCCATCAAATTAAATTACACACTCTATAAAAAATAAAATATAACATAACTAAACATTTATGAGTATAAAAACAGTGTGACAAAATGCATTCAATAACGAGGCGTTTTAAATATCGTATGTACCGGGTATTGCAATTCATTTGGAAAATTGCAATAAAATGAAGCAAGAGAAATATTGTATAGTTCAGTGAACTGGACTTACCTTTTGGTCCCTTTGGTCCAGTTAATCCCAAATGTCCGGGAGGGCCAGGCTGACCTGGATCTCCTGGGTATCCTAAATCCCCTTGCTCCCCTTTAGCTCCTTTTTCACCAGGAATTCCTAAACAGTAAAAAAATGTAAGGTAAATTTTATAAATGTAAAATTTATTTTCAAGCCATTTTTCAAAGATTTTAGGTTTTATTACCTGGGAATCCTGGTGGGCCAGCTGGACTTGCTGGACAGTACTCAATCGTTTTGCGGCATAGAGTTTGGAAATCTCCAGTCTTGATAAAAGAAAAAAAAAACCATTTCAAATGAAAAACATTTTTTATTATTAAATCACTCAAGAGTTAAGGCACCTCCCGAAAGATTATACAAAAATATTTGCAGAAAATACTAGATTTTGATTTTCTGATATTTTCTGCAATCAGATTACACTTTCCTCTCAGAACTACAAAGTATCTTTGCGCATCAATAATTTCACTTGCATTCGAATATGTTTATGTAATTTAAGCCTTCGAAGACATCTAATCTACCCGATAAGAAACTTTTGCATTTCTTAAATCAGATTTCACCATCAATACAAGTTTTTGGCAATTGTATCCAAAATCTTCAAATGCGTTATACTGAAAATGTCAACTCGAATAAGTGAAACGTGATTCCTCGTTGCATTTATAACAAGTTATTTGTTTAACAAACACTGAGTAGATATGTCTATATTGTGAACATGATTTTCTTTCGGCTTGAAGAAATTCGATAAAAGTTTGGCATCAAGATTTTTGCTTGTTTTTTTTTTCTTCAAAATCGATTAACGTAAATGTCAAATATTTACATTGCTCGTCTTTTTTTTATAGGCCTACCGCATGCCCAATTTACACGAACTGAAATCCTTGATAGAATTTATTACTGACTTTTGCAACTTATACACAGACTTACAAGCGCCTCTAGACATTCAAAATCCTTTATAAGCTAATCGCGGGAGCTTAGATGGGAAAATTATTCCGCTCAAACTGAGATAAAATTAATAAAAAATGTTCACTACTTTCGTTTGTTTATTATGCGATTGGCCTATTACCCGAGTTAGAATAAAGCGCTATAGGGCAGGTATCAATCCTTCAGCCGTCGACCATAGCTATCAGCTGCTAAGTTAAATACCAAAGTGACACCATAAGTATACTAATTTTCTATTCTAATTTTGATCGATAAAGGAATAAATCTAATTAAGAATTTAAGTACTCTTATCGATATCAATTAGATACTTTTTCATATGAAAATCACAGCCTTAACATCGCTACACATTTAGAAATTTTAAGGTGGCTGATGGTAGTAACGGCCGATGGCTAAAGTCTGAAAATCTGCCCTAAAATACATACAGCATATTCGATTTTAAATTTAGAAAGAGTCAAGGAGACCATTACATATGATGCAACGCAAGTTTAAAAAAGATTTGACTACCCTTCTCAAGAATTGCAAGAATAACAATGATTTGTAGTAAGAAAAATATAGTGTTTTGTTAAAAAATTCAAATTATTAAATTAACATTTAAATAATTAATTCGTGAATCCCAACATTAAGTATGCACATTAAATAATACAACCTTTTCTTGAAATTTTTTTTTCCTTTTATAGTACATCGTAACAAAATTATATATATGCCATCCCCCCTTACGATGCAGAATTATTTGGATGTTACCAAGGAGGTTATATTAATAAGGAGATACAGTCACGTGACAAAAGTGAAGCCGGTTTGGTCGCCATTTTTGTTAGCGGATTCTTGTCTGCTAGCAATGCATTTCAATTGCCAATGACCTGGATGTTACATATTTTGTCTGACAAGCCTAACTAAAAGTTTTAGGAAGACTATATTATAGTGTCATCTTTGAACCAGAATGTACATTGAGAAAATACCTTTGGACTCCCTGTATCTGCAAATTTTTTTCAGTATTTTTGTTAGTGGGAGCCCTGAACTTCTATTTTTTTAAATAAAATAATCAATGTTGTTAAGCAAAGCCTTTTGTTTTGAATTGCTTATTATTAAGTTTTACAGAAGCGATTTACAATTAGACCATAATTAGAACTATGCTTATGTACTAACCATTTTTCCAAGCCAGAAGGAATTTTAAATATAAGTCATAACAGCAAAATTATAATTAAATTGGATGGCACATTGTTCCGGCACAAAACATGCCTCAATTTTGAGCTTCTTCAAAAAATAGAAGGCATTTAAGTGTCAATGCAATTACCATTCTGATGAATCACCACAAAAATGGTTCTTCAAGCCCTAAAAAGCAAATACTCTCCTATACTTCACAAAAGTAACTTCGACATCACAGTAAGACTATGATACTATTTTGATTTTAAATATATAGAACCTATTGAAAAATATGTATAATAAATCTAAAAGCTAGTTCATTTCCTTACTTGAACAAATAGCTTATTGTTACGTGCTCTAATATTGTACAAGATGCTCAGATGCTAACATTACAAGTTTCACCTGTTTACATTATTCCTTCGATTTTATCTATAAACAAATATACCCGTAAATAGCGAATATGTGCTCAGCATAAAAAAATATAGTTGAAAAATACCTTTTTATAAATATACAATAAATAAGCAATGGTGCTGCTGACGTCTTTTATGACGTCCAAAAAGGAATTTAAAAACTAAAATAGACGACAGAATTGGTAAACATGTAAAAATCAAACAGTGATTCAGAGTCTGATTCAAATAATTGCATTTTAGCCTTGTCGGTAACATATTATTTGTCAAAACTGTTTACATTCTACATACACATATAGAAATTTGTATTACTCATGCCCTTCTGTTATTATATAGTTATAAATAAGTTTTTTTGTTAGTGAAATCTTCCAATCAGTAATAACAATACCTCATATATGCGTTTTTATTTACAAATGTCTGATTCTCCCAATAGAAAAACACTTTATAATCATAAATTATACGTATATAATATATATATATGATCTATATCTGCCTGATTTTCGCATCAGTTTCTCATGATAACATACATTAACTATAAATTAAGATGATAATGAATATCAATAACTTAACGAATAAAAAACCGAGGAAACTACATTCCAAAATAGTTACCAACATTCGAGAGTATAAGATATTTATAAATAGACTGCATGCATGGTTTATGTGTACATATTATTGATCCCTGTTTTGGTCAATAAAAATCAATTTTTCATTTCCGCAAAAACAGTTTTCACTTAATATCTTGCTTTTTTCTTAGACTTAAGAGATGATATCACATTTAGTGTCATTCAGATTCCACATTTATACTTAAAGACTCCACTGTATTATTTTCACTGCATCAAAATGCTTTTTAATCTATTTAAAAAATATCAAAAAATTGGTAAAAAAAATTGTTGAATTGCAGTTGCGGAATCTGAATCGATAATAGGACTTATAGAATAGATCTTAATATGATACAGATGGTGTGGATCCATGGAGGATGTCAATATCAAATTTGCACAATACTATTTCCCCAAAAATACACACTTATACGCTCGTGAGCTTACCGATTGTTCTAAATTTAATATTTTTCTACAAATTGATATTTTTATTGAAAAATTAGGACAGTAGGATCAAAATGGATCCCTTACTTTGAGACTTTTTAGGATCCGCCACTGATGGAAATACTATATAGTCCGGCCATTTCAACAATATTTGGATCTTTTACTTGTTTTCTTTGCAACACTTTTGCAACATTTTACTACAGCAATACCTCTAAAGTTTAAACTACTTTAAAATACAAAAGTTTGAGAAATCATCAGGTAAAATGTCAATGAATCAGATAATTTTCCATAGGTAGTTAAATTTTATGTTACCCAGGTGTGTTCTTGAATATCATTCAAGGTCTCGCATGATTTCCCTTTTACTCTTCAAGGTAATCCCTTTTCAAAAGGTTAACTAAGGTCAACATCTCCTTTGCAATTGGTCATCTATCAAGAACTGCCCTACATCTTAGGTCCTATATAAAGCGAAGTTTTTTCCACGAATTTTTTTTAAAGAATTGATAATCTCTCACTACTCATTAAACCGCATTGCAAAAATGAAAACTGTACTCTGTTGCATATTTCTTGCTGCAATATTGGCAATTTTTTACGATGAAGGGTAAGGCATTTGTATTGGTAATACTTGATATACAATCGAAACTTTCAAATTTAGCATTATTATATCTTTTTTTTTTCTATTATATCATCTCTTGTATAGAATTTTAGCTTCGCCTGTTGGTTCACCTACAACGAATGACACAGAATCACAAAATGTCACATGTAATTGAATTATTTTCCTTTGATTTAACGCACTGAGTATTTTCGTTGACATGGCAAAAGCTTTCAATTACAGTTTGTTTAAAATTTTCACCGGTTTCACTGATTTTGTTTTTAGCAAACTTTGGTTTGACTTGTTTTCTCAGAGGAAATGAGGCTTGCGTTCGGAGATGTATAGCTGCTGGTTTTATCAGAGGACGATGCAGACTTGGATTTTGTCGATGCGATTTAGTTAGTAATCCAAGGCCCTGACTCCAGTGACAACATTGACAAAAACACGATCATAGCCTAAGAATAGCAAAATTCATAACTCCATTTCTTTTATATTCTTTATTTGTAGTGAAAGTGATAAATGCTGGGAAAGCGAAACTTAATTTTTATTTATATTGCAACGTCACGTGTGTTCATTATGATTAGTAGTAGAAACATTTTTGTTATTACTGTATGTGAATAAGGTTTATTATGATTCATTAAACTTTATAACAGTGACCAATGTTGAGTGTCTCCATTTTATTTTTGGATTTTATTTTAATATCTTAATATGTTTGCAATGTGAAAATTATATATATATATATATTGACTTACTTTAAATACGAGGAACCTGTATACAAAAATCAATTAAAAATATTCTTCTTATCATTTGTGGAAACATTTATTTGATAAGAAAGAGAAAAAAATTGACAACATAATGTTTATTTAAAAAAAGTAAAAGAAACTAAATCCATTTGGGCAATTTTATGCAGGTATAAGAGTGGACTGATTTAATGAGTTAATACAACAATTAGTTTAGAAAATGAAAATTTAAATCTAGGAATATATGATACAAATTCATTAAGTAACAATTTTCCGGATATTCTAATCAGATGATCAGCAATTATGGGAATGGTTATATAGCTACTTAAAATAAATTTCATTTTTATTTATCCAATAGTTGTCAGTTCAAGTTAGAAAAACTAAAAAGAAATTCAGTTGAGCTTAATATTTCAGAATTATACATCAGAAACCAAAGTAAGTGATAGATGTAGTAACGAAAGTGAGAGTAAATCACATGTATATTTGACCCTTTTCATGTTGGCAGTTTGTTTGAGTTACAGCACTGTTAATTCAATAATTGCACACTTTATGGCAATCCAGTTTATCATAAAAATCTCAGAATTATTCATGAAATTTTCAATTTTTGGTAAAAAAAAATTTACAAAAGTGAAAAAATGCTTTGAATAAGATGGAATAATGTTATTCAAATCATTTTTCTTACTTTTTTGATATTTTATTTACTTTCTCAGAGAAATAATTTCATGAAAAATTCTGAAACTTTCTGTGGTGAGCTAGTAGATTGTCATAAAGTTTGCATTAAAAAAATTACAGCGCTGAAACTCAACAAATGCAAAACAAAATGGCAACGTGAAATGGGTCAATTCTTCTTAACTATTCATTTTGTCAATTTGGTGTACTCAAGAATAGACCTTTCTCTTGAAGGGTTAACTGAGGTCAACGTTTGCTTTAGCACTGCTCACTAATCACAAAAGTGCCCTAAATTTTATATTTAAATACAAGTTGATTTTTCAAGAATTTGTAAGCAAACTGATTAACTCTCAAATGGTAAAAAAAAAACAGCTTCAAAATCGAAAAAAAATATTTATTCTCTGCAACAAGTTTGACAATTTTTAAAATAACAAAAACTTAACAAACTAAAATAAATATGCAGGTCTAGACCCAAATCCCAGCATCCCAGACTACAGGTTATACAAGTATTGAAAAAGCTTCATCATCGCTCGGGACCATTCAGTTTTACCAAATCTATTTTTTTTGAGGATAACAAGAAATAAGCTTTTAAATATTATAATGCATGCTATAATCTGTACAAATTAATTTGAGAAACCACCAATGAAAATGACAATAACACCTGCCAACATTATTGATGTTACTGATGAATATATTGGATCAACATTTTCCATATACCAATATGGTCAAATACCATGATACCATTCAATGTATCATAATATGGTTGTGTTGAGTACAGGTATATTGACAGTAATATGGCCAATATTTTAATTAGCTTCATTTGTGCAAATTTGTGGAATACAAATTCCAATCTCTTAGGTAGATCAAATACCATGATACCAATATTCCTAAAGATATGGTTTAGGCATATTGGTCTTTTCTGACTTTTCATAAAGAAAGGATTTTCGAGATTATAAATATTTAGATCAGATCACATTTTCACAAGACTTAAGTTTATGAAAGGGTAACCTTGTACCAGATAATTTCTGGTAAATCCCACTTTCTTAGAGCTTGGGGGGGATGGGGGGGGGGGGGCACTTGCACCCTAAAAAAAGTGAAAGGTCAATGTCATCAAAATCTTGTCAGGTGGTAAAGGACCTACTTTCGAGCAATATATAAAGAGAACTTTACTTATCCTTTGCATAAAAATAATACATCAACAACTAAAGTAACCATAACATGTTAAAAATGAAAGCTATTTGCAGTTTACGGTTTCTCTTTGTAATTCTGTTGGTACTTAATTTTGACAGGTAATATTTTTTCTAATCAAATTGTTTTTAATGAATTAGCTTGATCAAATTCTAGCCATAATAAGTTTCTATGGTTACTAATACATATTATTATTTGCAATTATTTTCTAAGTTATGCATATCCACTTGAAGAAACTGTGAATTCATTCTTTTTCCTTGGCAAACGTGGAACCCCGGCACCATCCACCCCCCTACCCCAAATTCGAGCAACATCACAAACAACCCCAACTCCCCCAACTCAGATTTCAAGCTTGGACAGTGTAATTGCTCATGACTTGGACAATGAGACAGTTGCATTAGATTTTAAGCTAATAACTAATATAACTGGCGCTGACACGGCAAATATCACAGGTAAGAACTTACTTTTCACATTCTGAAATGTGTTACATAATGGAAGCTCTGTGTTTCCGATATAACGGATTCTAAACTATACTAATACATTGTTTATCCAGAAACCTTTAACGAAAATGTAATAGGCTTATAAGAAATAACATATATTACCTTAGCTCAGGGATCATTCATAAATTACGTGAGGCGTTACAGGCTTATGTGGGGAGGAAGGGGGAGAGGGTATGGGGGGGGGGGAGGAAGAGAGTGAAGCATGGTCTCAATAGAAATTAAACAAATTGACTGATCTTTGGCGATTACTTATTACAAAAATACCTCAAATATAACCAGTTAAAGATTGAAATAGTGAAGCAGGGGATAAGGAAGAATAAAAGCTTTTCTAATCAAATCTCACAATAGAAGGGGAGGAGATCAAAAATTATACCTTCTCGCATGTAATTTATGGATGATCCACTAGATCCACTCATTTGACAGCCATCTTGAGCCAGTCTTGCGTTTAGTCAGCTCCAATAATTTTGGCCCTGGCGGCTGGCCCCCATGGATTTCCAATGCAAACCAGGGTCAAAAATTATTGGAATCTACTATAAACACATTGACGCTGATAGCATCCTATTTAATAACTACAAATATGTAGTTGTACAACTGATTAATTATTAATATTATATTTGAAATAGTTCTTCAAGATTTCGGTTGTGTAGTTGGTGGCGAAGGAGCCTGCCACTTACAATGTGTCTCAGAAGGAGGTAGTTTGGGAAGTTGTGAACCATATGGGTATTGCCTCTGTTCTACATAGTAAGTACGAAATGAAGCCATAATTTAACAAAAAAAAAACGATTTGGGTTACGGAATGTTAAATGCTGAATTTTTTTTCTTTACATAGGAATACAGCAGAAATAGAAAAAAAATATGAATTCCCATAGAACAAATAAGCTTGGATCTCAAGTTTAAATTATTATATCAACATTATACTTTCTGGAAGATGTGTTTGGCTGTTTGCAATGTAAATCAATGTAAATCATTAAATTGGCGGTTTTATTAATCTGCGCAGAATTCTTTTTTCATTTTCCCCCTCAATTATTTTTATATATAATCAATGAAACAGGAATCTTGTCTCATCAAGGAGACAACTGGCACTGATTAATAAACAAATGTAATTAAGTATAATGTTAAGTAAATAGATTGTTTTAGATGAATTTAATTTATTTTAATTAATATGAATTTAAATTAAACGAAATTTATATTAGGCCGAGTGATACAGGGCACAATTTTAATTTGAAAATAAAGGTAATGTGTATTTAATTGAAACATTTCAGTGCATGTACTTGATTGACCTGCATTTGACACAACAATTTGTTGTTAAAACAGCCATATTTTTGCCCCATGTTAGACGTGACATCATAGATTTTGCAGTAATTTATTATAGCATTGCAAGCAGAGAGGCATGATAAAAACCTGAGGTTGAAATTCTATGTCATTTTAAGTATTGCATGTTAAGCTAAAACCATAACTAATTTTTGGAATCTCTGTTCTGCCACATTAGAGGTGAATCTAAGTTGAACACTGGTAAGCTTGATTAATCGCGGGAATAAAATTACCTTGCAATCCTATTATGGACCACATTCCAAACTATTTCAAAACAAATGATAAAGGTGCTTATTCACACTAGGCAGTTTCATTAGATCAGTGCCACGATGCAGTCGCATTACATTTTGGCCATAACAGCTTTGTTTCTCCTTGTCCAAGCCATCGAAAGGTAATATCTAAAGACGATTTAATGCTTTGTTTTTTTAAAAATTAGCTCATTCAAATTTTTTTTATAAGTAATGATGATACCAACGATGGGACTCCAGATATAAATGCTCCGTCTCCAAACAATAATGCTCCACATGGTCCAAATAGAGATTTGGATACTGGTACCAAAGAAAGTGTTCCGGTTGGTCCAATTAAAGGTAAAATTATAAAATTACTGTTTTATCATAATTATATGGATGCCTATAAGCAACACTGATCAAATCGCGTATTCATTTCCAAAAATACTAGCAAAACTGCAGTTCATTAATTTGATTTCGACTCGTTTATTGCAATTAGGCCTGATCGACGTCAATGCAATTTATGTACATAATATAATTATAGTAAAAAATGATACCAAAAAAAGTTTAAATTATATACTGGAAAAAAAAATCTAACTGAATGAAATAAACCTATTTCTAATTAATGCCCTGTTCTGCTTACAGATAATTTGAATAAGGATGTTTGCATTCCGGGGAATATAATTGCTAGCATTAATTGTATAAATTCATGCGTTAGCATTGGACACTCTGGAGGAAATTGTACAGGATTGAAGAATTGCACATGTTTCTAAATGAATTATTCATCTGTATACAATTTTTTGCATAATATGTCTCTAATAAAAGATAGTTGCATCAATTTTCCTACTTTCTATTGTTAGCAATGATATTCGCTAAAACTTTTATCAAGAATTTTATATTAAAATGATATATACTCTTAGGCAAAGAACTACTAATAAATAATTAAAAAGTATGGTCATTATTTGAGTTGAATTTACAGTAAAAGATATTTAACTTTCTGCCCTTTGTACACCTGATGGCTAACAGCTGATGGAGACATGTCTGTAGTAAAAACTATGGCCTCAGGTATTAGTTTTGAATTTCAGCCAATAATATTGTACAAAGACAAATTGCGCCAGCTGGAGGGAATTATTCGCCATCCCAATTTGTTCTTAAAACTGTCACCAGGTGTTTCGACTGTCATGCCAGTAGCGGATCCAGGATTTTTTTAAGGGGGGGGGAAGTCCAACATATAATTTTTTTAATAGACTAAAAATTTTTTTGGCTTTAACCCCCCTCCCCATCACTGGCGGATTTTGGGATTCGGTTTGGGGGGGGGGGCGGTTCCAAATTTTCCAAAATGTTTGGCCATAGGCAAAAATTAAAAAGGCTTCTGTAGACCTACATCATTATA
>JAQIXP010004359.1:0-11654 GCA_034700285.1 Proteroiulus fuscus
GCACAGCCATGCATAAAATTTGGCGGCATTGTGCACAATTTTTTTGCCACAATTGTGCATAAAGTTTTTTGTAAGGGTAGCAAGAGATGCTAAGCCAGCCTGATAGTAATTGTCACAAAAAAGACTGCAATATGAGTTTCTGTGTGAACTATCAGCAGTTGAACACACAAATAAAGGTAGATAAGTATTAACTCCCATAAATCAACAATGCTTTGTTTTAACTGGTGCCAAGTACTTTAGTATGTTCAATTTGGCAAGTGGGTGTTGACCATTAAGTGGTGGAAGAAGACATTCAGAAGACTGCCTTTTCCTGTTGTTGAGGGTTGTGCGACTATATATGAAAGAAATTCAATGCCAATCAGACTTTGTAATGCTCCCATGACAATGTAGAGGGTTCTTGATATTCTCTTTGCAAAGTAATGAAGGTAGACTTGTCAAATATATTTAATGACATCATTATATGTGACATTATATTCTGCCAGAGCATTCCAACATTTAATTTCATTTCATTTTTGATTCAGCAGCTACAAAAAACAGACAACAATATGATATTTAAATAATGTGAATGTTGTATTAAAGCCTTTGAAGAACTGATGTTGGCTTTAAAAAGTGCATTAATACTTATAACTTATGACCCTGCACTGTTGGAATTAAGTGCACACAGGTACTTCTTAGCTGGAACTTAGTGTGGCTATCTGTCAGGGTAAGAAAAAAAATGCATTAGTGCAAGCTTATAATTCAAATGTTTGGCAAAAAATGAGAAGATTTACACTATAACAAAGATCTAAGCATTAAAAGTAATTTTAATGATCATGAAGTTCTGCCATTACCTTTTGGGAAAAGCATTTGGGCTAGTAATAGATCACCATGTTTGCTCCAAGCCATTAAAGATTTGAAAAGTAAACATATCAACTGGCTTCTTGAATGTGGTGTTTTCCACAACAATGCTGACACTTTCCCTATTGCAAGAAACCATGGTGGAGTAAAGATAAGCTAGAGACCAGATACAAATACTATGCAAGCTAGTAGAACACCTGCATGTTCATGGTGAGCAGATAACTGCTAAGGCTGAGCTTCAGAAGGCTGAGAAGAAATAAGTGCATGCACACAATAACCAACTAACTGTGCTAGTGTATGTGCAGAAAACTGTCCAAGAAGTTTTGCATGATGACCAGATTACTGCTCAGAGGAATACCATTTGGATCTTTAAAGAAAGGATTGACAAAGTTCTTTAGGCACAGCTGATTACTCAACAACTACAGGAAAAAAATCTGCTGCTTGAAAGGAAGCAACTCAACTTGCTACATTAGCAAAGCATTGTAGTAGTTAAGACAGACCCACTGGTGTTTACACCTGCAACAAAGATTCAGATGATCATCTTGCAAGTTACAAAGCAGTAGTGCAAATGAAGCAGTTGGATGACTTGGATAAAAATGTCTTTCACAGGATGTTAGTGGATATGACTGTCAATTGGCATATGACCCACATTGCCGAAATAAAGACAGGAGGACGTGATAACAATTTTCCTTAGATTTTGTATATCGCCAACTTACCAGGTGGACTTGAAATGTGCTGCCGGTGAGCAGGTACAATTCAGTAAAGAGCTCTCCAAGAAGTACATTATAGAAAAAATGTCTAGAATAGAGGACTTGTTAACCCTAACAGAGGTGGACCTAGTGTACCAAGTCCATAATAGTCTCCGGATGGAGATTATGAGTCACATGACTGGTCATCAATATCAAAATATTGACAAGCTGATGCTGCTCACAATTGCTATCAAAATGGAACTGCAGTCTAGTCAAGCAGAATCAAAATAAGGCTCTGGTATAAGTTGGCCATGTAAAAATAACTAACCCAATCAAAAGTAGATAAAGCAGAAGACAATTGGAAAGGAGCTGCCACAGAAGTCTGTGCTTAGCTGAGCAAGGAGTTTCTTACAAACACCAGGTACCAAGTGTTGCATGTGAGGGAACATAAGACACGTCACATCTGAGTGCAGAACTTCATGCCACGGCACCAACAGAAATCACATAAAGTTGCAGTAGTTGATGTTGAGCCATCCATAGGGTGTAGGTGGAACAAGCTTTGCTCACACAGCACAGTTCACCACCAACCAAAAAGTGAGTGCCACCCAACAAGCAGCTAGCACAACTCAGTGTGTCACTAGCTGAACAGTTAGCACCACCTGCCAAGCTACAAGCAAGCTCACGCAGCTCAGTTCAGTTCACAGCATGCCAGGTTGTGAGCACCTGTTGCCAAGTTGCAAGCAGTGCTTGTGCAATTCAGTGCACCACTCACGCAATCCAGCAGGATGCCCACACAACTCAGTGCACTGTCTGATCAGTCTAATGGGTCAGATGCACATCACAGTGCTCTGAATGCCAAGTTGTGAGCACAGCTCGTGCAACTCAGTGCATTGCCCACCAAACAGTGAGTGCTACCACTGAACAGTGAGCACTGTCTGCCAAGTTATGAGCATGCACGTGCAGCTCAGTTCACAACATGTCAGGTTGTGAGCACCTCTTGCTAAGTTGCGAGCAATGCTTGCACAATTCAGTGCAATGCCCGTGCAGTCCAACAAGACATTCACACAAAAAAATACAAATGCGGAAAAAACTAGATTTACTTAATAAATATTTGATATTGCTGAATCTGAATATTAACCTGACCAAAACCAAATGCCTGATTTTTAGGAGAAAAGGCCATATCCCCAAAAAATATAAACAATTTATTGGAAACTCCAAGATAGAACTTGTCAAATGTTATACATATCTGGGAGTGCCATTCTCTGCTGTCAGATTTCTGTGCCTAGCACATGATACAAGATATATAAAAGCCAAAGCTGCCCTTAATGCAATTTGGCCTCTGCCATCTAAACTAGAGATACAATCTATGAGTAGTAGAACATATCGTTTAAACTCTTAGGTCAAATCAATATATAGCTATGCTGCACCAGTGTGGGCCATTTTCCATAAAAACAGTTTTGAAAAACTACAGAATATTTTTGCTAGATGGAAACTTTTGATGGGCAATTTAACTCCATGCTATGTATTGAGGAGGGAATTAGACTTAAAACCTCTGGAGATCAATATGTGGATCTCCAGTCTTAAATTCTGGCTTTACATTATGAATTCACACCATAATCAGATACTTCAAAATGCATATTAAGCCTTAGATATGCAACCTGCATCTGCAATATTTAACTGGTGTTACAAGCCTAAAGAAAAATTAGACATTTGGGGTTATTTATTTCTATGGATAAACCAGTCTCCTTCTCTGCTCTCAACCCTTTTATTCTTTGTACATGACTGTTTGATTAGTTTATCAATCCAAGCAGATGCTTTATCCCTGGATACCTCCAACCACTACTTGAGATACAAGAACATTAATGAAGAGGGGAAGCCCTTGTTCTTATTAAATCTAAATTTGCCCACACGCATACATTGTTTCTTTAGTCAAATCAGAAGTCTGGGAATTCCCGCAACAAAGAAAGAGAATATTCTCTTTAATAAAACTTATCCATGAAAATTATGTCTAGAAGTAAAAGAGCAGCCAGAGGACTTATTCCATATTATCCATATTAGCATGGCCTATAATTATCTGAGATTAGTAATCATTAGACCAGTTCTCCCTTCAAGCCTCCAGAGATTTATTGCCAGATGCATTTAAAATAGCTGAAGTATGATAAAGCAATATTAATTTATGAACTTATAACAAAGTTTTTGCTGGAGAGGTCTCGTTTACTAAGTAATTAATATAGCTAATTGAATTTCGGTCACCCGTTGAAGGCTATTTGGCTCTTTGTATTTATATGTATTTTTGTCTACCTATGATATGCTTTGTAATAATTATTTATGCATTTAACCCTATGTATTATCCCCCACCTTTTTGTTATGGTGAAAACCAATGTCATGTAACTATAAACTAAACAGCCCACCAACAGTTAAGAAGTGAGTGCCACACGACGAACAGCTTGCAAAACTCAGTGCTTTGCCAGCTGAACAGTGAGCATAGCCTGCCAAGTAACAAGCACGTTGTGCAGCTTAGTTCACATCATGCCAGGTTGTAAGCACCTCTTGCCAAGTTGCAAGCAACGCTCGCGCAATTAAGTGCACCACTTGCACAGTCCAACAGAATGCCGCACAACTCAATTTGCCATCTGAGCAGTCCAATGGGTCAGATGTGCAGCCCAGTGCTCTGCACACCAAGTTGTGAGCACAGCTTGTGCAACTCAGTGCATTGCCCACCAAACAGTAAGTGCTGCCACTGAACAGTGAGCACTGCCTGCCAAGTTACGAGCATGCTCACACAGCTCAATTTACATTATGCCAGGTTGTGAGCACCTCTTGCCAAGTTGCGAGCAACATGTGAGCAATTCAGTGCACTAGCCATGCAGTCCAACAGGACACCCACACATCTCAGTGTGCCATCAGTGCAGTCCAATGGGTTGGATGCACAGCCCAGTGCTCTGCATGCCAAGTTGTGAGCACAGCTCGTGCAACTCAGTGCATTGCCCACCAAACATTGAGCACTGCCCATGCAGTCCACTGGCCAGCCCACCGGTGTGTACCACTATGAGATACCATTGGGTCACACATGTAAAAATAAAGAAGAGCAATCTTATTAATCAAAACAGTTCACCGAATATTAATTCAAAAATCACAATAGTTTCCAAAACAGGATAGGCACCATTTTTACAATGTTTGCCCACCCAGGCAGAATGGCACTGCATGTAAAGGGAATTCAAGTTGTCTTCACTTATTCGCTATGCAATAGTTGTATTCTTTGTTTACGTCAAATCCATCCAATCCAATCCAAAAAATAGTAACGAATGTTATCACATTTTCTACTTGTATTGTTACAAAACTCCATGTCTCGAACAATTTTTAAAAGATAAACTAATGATTATCTACTTGCAACCTTAAAGCATAGGTCACACCAAGCGTGTTTCTGAGTGGCATACAGCATCATGTATGATGCAAAACTGAGTGGCATCATGTGGAAGGCAATGCTGGAATTTGTGTATGCATCTGTTGTTCACACTCAGTCCATTTTGTAATCAGATGTGCAGAAACGTGTATGGGTTCAAGCCCCGCCTCCTCCCAATTTTAACATAATTTATATTTTTATTTCATATATTAATTCTTTTATATTAATATACTCATTATTATATATTCTAATAATATCCAATTAACTATCCAATTATACATAATAATAGCCAATCATCGATTAAGCTAAGTGCACACTGCATGCGTTTGGCGTGGCATATGGTGTGGCATACTGCGCTTGCATCATGAACTAAAACACCAAATGTCATGCTGAATGCTACGTTGGGTTTTGTAGACATCAAGTATTCACACTAGGATGGTCGGCATGGCATTTGTGTTCCATATCTTCTTTCATGTTGCATATTGGATATTGTAGGTTAAATTTAATTTATGTTAAATGTTGTGCTTTTGTTTTATTATTTATGTGATAATAATAATTGAAGAGCTGCGTGCAAAAAAATTACAAGTCCATATTTTTCAATTTTGAGAAAATTGGATACATGGGTTATTGGACATGTGTAAATTAGGTTTCCAAAGTTAAAATAGTTGAACGAAAGTTCTATGTCCAATACAATGTCATAATGTTATTATTATATAGCAGCAGATTGCAAGCAAACTATTCACAAGTCCAGCTTCCACCAGTAGCATGCTGGGAGCATGTCACATGATCAGCAGTAAACAACAAAGATGGCTACTCTTCATGAAATAAGGCCAGAACATGACTATGCCAAAAAGGAGAAAAAACAAAAGAAAAATGAGGATTCCTGGTCCAGAAATATAAGAAAAAAGAAGACAAATGATGGTAGGTAATATTATAATAATTTTTAGTGTTTTTGGTATTCCTTTTTCCATGGAATACAATAATTTAATGGGTGTAGGCTCAAGCTGATGATCAGCTATTTCCTTATATTGAATACCTTGATTATACTTTAACTGTAATATGATAAATTTTAAAGATTATGATTAAAATAAGTTATGGCTATTATAGGTCTTTTAATTACATAACAATAAAAAATAGCAAGAAAATTAGAAAACTGCTTAGTAGTATGCAGACATTTTTTGTTTCCCACATAATAAGTTTAGGATTTAGTAATAGTTTTCGAAGTGAAACATTCTCCTTCCAGTTTTTGTATTAGAGAAAGTCAAAGTCAATAAGGTCAATATTAATGTTTTATTGTTTAAAAGACTAGTCATTTCAGCTCAAGTTTTGTTAGTTCAGTGTATCCCTCTAATTTTTGATACCAATTACTCAACTTTTTTAGGAGCATTGTCAAGTGGGCCAAGACAAATACCAGTTTGCAGATGTAGGTGTCGTAATAAGCTATCAGAAGAAGAAATTAAAGAACTACATGGAGACTATCATAGACTTTCATCAGCTACAATGAAAAATATTTATCTGCGTGGATGTTCCAAGCCTGTCAGCCCAGCTCGTCGTCGCCCCAGAAACAACCCTCCAAAGTATGAAAGAAATGTTTTTAAATATGTTGTATCTGTGGGAAAGAGAACTGTAAACCTGTGCCGATCAGCCTTCCTTGCTGTTCTCAACATAAAAGCAGCTCGACTTCGTTGCAAGGTTACGTCCTCGATAGGTCGACACGCAAACGTGAAAGACCAGCAAAGACTTTACCACAACAGGCCTAACCGCACATCCGAGGAAGCAAAGTCCTTAGCCAAGGAATTTCTCAGCAATTATTCAGCCCGTGAATCCCATTACTCTAGGGAAAAACAGACAACCAAAAAATTCTTGGATTCTCACCTCACCATTAAGGCAATGCACTCGCAATACAACAGTAAATATCCTGAAAATCCAATTTCAGAGCATGTCTTTCGGGAGATTTTCAACAATGATTTTAACTTTTCATTCGGAAGCCCACGATCAGATATTTGTCAAAATGTGAAAAATTTATAGTAGACATCAAAGCAGCTGACCTTCGTGGTTCAAAGCAAGTAGCCTCGAACCAGCGACGATTACATGAACTTCATCTGAAAAATGTTGAGACTTTCTATACTGTAATTTCTCAATATGAGCTTGAAAAACCAGAAGACCACCTGGTAATTTGTATGGACTTCCAAAAAAACCTTCCACTGCCCATAACCAATGTAACAGCTGAATACTACAGAAGACAGCTATGGATTCATAACTTTGGCATTCAAAATTTGGCAACAGGTACTGCAACAATGTACCTATATGGTGAACAAGTTGGGAAGAAAGGGCCAGATGAAGTAATATCAAGTCTTGATGATTACCTAAAGAAAAACATATCCGATGAGACCAAGAAGTTGGTGATTTTTTGCGACAACTGCTTCAGCCAAAATAAGAATCGATACTTATTTGGCTACCTCAACAACCTCGCAGCAAATGGCATGTTTAGTGAAATAACTGTTCATTATCCTATACCAGGTCATTCCATGATGCCGATTGATAGGTCTTTTGCAAAAATTGAGAAGAAAAAAAGAAAGCTTGAAAAAGTTGCCAAACCTGAGGAGTGGGTGGATCTCGTGAAAGGAGCCAACTTACGACACCCTTATAAGGTTGTGTTTCTAAACAAGCCACTTAGAAGCAACCTACTTCCAGACCAAGATGACCAAATAATCAACATTCAGGGATGGAAGGCAGCTATGGAATCAAGGATAAAAAGGTTTCCTATTGCAGATGTTAGGAGTGCCAGGTTTACAGCCAACAGCTTGCAGACCCATACAACAATGACTGGGGCATACGATACTATTACCATTGGGAAAAAAGGGATTTCCCGAAGAAGTCTTGTGAAAACTCAAGATGCTTATAAAAATGACTTGGGAATAAAAAACGTCAAGATTGAGGATATCAGATACCTACTACAGTTTGTTGAACCTGGAACCACCGAATCTCCATTCTATGCAAGTTTGACAGCTAACAACAACTTGGAAGAAGACTCAATTGAGGAAAGAGAATGAGGCAATAATATAAAAAACTTGTGATTATTCATTTTTTTTTAAAATGTATTTCCCTGGACTTGTAAATTTTTTGAGTAAAAATGGCAAACAATTTACAAGTCCAAAATTTCATCAAAATAAAAAATGCTAAAATATGACCTTAACAGGAAAATTTTTTTTCATATTGCAAATTATTACTACTGTGAATATTTCCAGAATAATTTAATTAATTTAGATGCTAAACCTGATTTTAGGAAATTGTTGAAAATGAAATTTCATACCATGACAAATTAACCTAACTGGACTTGTAATTTTTTTGCACGCAGCTCTTCAATTAAAGTACCAGAAAACATGAATTTATATTGTTACCAGTGGTGCATAGGCGCTTTTAGACATGCTGTTAGGGGGAGCCCGGTAAAATTTTACAATGTATTTTAGATCTCAAGGGGGGGGCCTGGTGGAATTTTACCTTGTATTTCAGAGCTCAAGGGGGAGCCCGGGCCCCCAGGGCACCCCTAAATGCGCCTATGCAGTGGTGAATACATTGCTGTTATTGCAAGTGCTATGAGAACATCACAGAAACAATATGCTAGAAAGTGTGAGTTTTATGTATTATTGATGTAATACTTTATAACATTTAATATATACAATTTCAATATATATATAGTCATACATCAATGATACTTTGTATATTTTCAATACAGAACATACAGCAATGTCTTAAAAATATAGACATATCTTAACATTGCTGTTGCTTAGAATGATGCAAAATAACAGAAGATTTTGGACCCGACCAATATTCCAAAACCGAAAGATGCAAGGTCATTTTGGAACATTATTCCAGGAGCTTCTTTCTGGAGACAATGAATACTTTTTTAAGTGAGTTATGTGAGTGAATGTTATAAAAACATTCATTATTGCAATACTATTGATGTTACCATTTATTGCCAATAGCTTTACGAGGATGACCACCACCCAATTTGAGGAACATTTGCAATTAGTAAGATCACGGTTGGAGAAAATGGATACGACCTATAGAGAATGTGGCTCATCGTCCAAAAGGCTAGCATTAACATTAAAGTATGTACTATATTATCTACTATTTAACAACATGCATTTGATACTAAAACATAGCATCTTGTAGATACCTTGCAGCAGGTGATCTGCAAAGAAGCCTTTCACATGGATTCAGATTGGGATGGTCAACAGTGAGCCAGATCATAACAGAAACAACGACAATTTTGTGGGAAATACTTCAACCTTTGATGTTAAAAAACCCACCACAGGAAAACTCTTCAAAGTGTCTGAAGATTTCAAGGAACTCTGGCAATTCCCTAATTGTTGCGGTGCTCTGGATGGGAAACACTGTGTTATAAAAACACCAGGTTTGCATAACCTTTCTTAAAAACGTAAATTATGAATATAATTTGTATTTCTAAATTCTACGTTATTTTTTAGGAAATTCAGGATCTCAGTACTTTAATTATAAAAAAACAAACAGCCTAGTTTTGATGGCAATCTGTGATGCCACCTATAATATTCTTTAGGAGGATATTGGCGACTTTGGCAGAAACAATGATGCTGGAGTATTTGGTAATTCGGACATGGGAACATCGTTACATGATGGAAGTTTCGGTCTGCCACCTCCACGAATGCTCCCCGGCTCAAATACAGTTTTTAACCACTGTATTGTAGGTGATGCCACATTCCCACTAAACAAATATTTAATGAAACCTTATCCCGGTGCAAACCTTACAGATCCTGAATCAACATTTAACTACAGGTAATATACAACATTTTATGAGATGTAACTAACCTTTGTATATTAAGATAAATATAGTAATGTTTGTTTGATAGGCTCTCTCGTGCCAGATGTATAATAAATTGAAAATAAGTTTAGCATACTAGTGAGCAGATGGAGGATTTTTTCACGCCCCATCATGACGAAAGCAGACACAGCGAAGCATATAATTGGTTCATGTTTGCTTACACAACTTCTTGCAAAATAGCAAAAATCGTTGAAATGTTATTCCAGAAGGTCATTACTATTAAGAATTTTTTATTCATTTGTTTTATTCATTGATTTCATTTGTTATATAATCCTAATATGTCATTGATATTAGGTATATCCCACTGATGTTCATGGATTATGAAGATTGTCATACAGTAGTTCACCCGGGTGCTTTGAGACGGATAATCAAGCACAACACTTGAATGCAAAATCTACGAAAAGTTGGTGCTAACAACTATTCACGTAAGTACTCAGTCACCATACATTTACCTTAACACTTGTAATAACACTGGAGTCCATTTTGTTAAGTAATAGTTTCAATCATTTATCACATTGATTTGTTCAGGAATGGCTTCGCACATGTGGGATGTGCTGCAGGCCTACTTCATGTCACCAGCAGGGGCAGGGCCATGGCAGACTACAGTAGTATAGGGCACCCGTCTGGCGCGCTCCCCTCCCTCACCCCTCCTAATCAAGCGTGACGCCCTCAGGCACTAATTAACACATAGGTGTGAATTATGGCCCCCTCCAGAAGTCAGCCATTTTCACACCGGAAGTTACTGTTTGCAAATCAGTGTGTTCTCCCTCAATTTTGTAGCATGCCTATAGGGAAAACATTCACATTTAAGCTTGCAATATGATGTCACTGGTCATGCAATGTAACATTAGGGGTACAATTGCCTTGCCAGTGTGTTCCCCCTCAATTTTGTAGCATGCCTATAGGGAAAACATTCACGTTTAAGCTAGCAATATGACATCACTGGTCACGCAACGTAACATTGAGGGTACAATTGCCTTGCCAGTGTGTTCCCCCACAATTTTGTAGCATGCCTATAGGAAAAACATTCACATTTAAGCCTGCAATATGACGTCACTTGTCATGCAATGTAACATTAGGGGTACAATTGCCTTGTCAGTGTGTTCCCCCTCAATTTTGTAGCATGCCTATAGGGAAAACATTCACGTTTAAGCTTGCAATATGACGTCACTGGTCATGTAATGTACATTAGGGGTACAATTGTCTTGCCAGTGTGTTTCCCCTCAATTTTGTAGCATGCCTATAGGGAAAACATTCATGTCTATGCCTGTAATAAGACGTCACTCTGTATTTACTTTAAATTACTAAAATAATATATACCAACATTAAGTGCATAATAGGTCAGACAGTGTGTTTCCCCTTTACTGTCATGCATGATACCTTTAACAGAAGATACGTCTATACATGTACCATGACGTCACATTGCATGCAATTTTAAAATTATTGGAAGAGATAATATAACACTGCAGCCATGTGTCAACCAGTACAATTTCCTGACACTACTAAGTATGACGCCATTAGCATGAGCATGCATGCATGCCTATACATGTAATATGACGTTACATTGTATACACTATTAAAAACAAGGCAAAAACAGCGCCTCATACTATGTCTAAGGACATTACAAAGCTATGTAAAAACAGCGCCTCATACTATGTCTAAGGACGTCTATACATGAAACATGGCGTCATAGAGCATGAAAACAACAGGATTTTTTAAACAACAAGTGTTCCCCATCCAATGTTATGCATGCCAACTTTAGCATGAACATGCACATTACAGTGTAAAGGGCTGTGACGTCATGAACATGATTGGGCATGAAATGCCCAATCATGTAAGTCCTGTTTTTACATATTGTAGAGGA
>JAQIXP010004360.1:0-11654 GCA_034700285.1 Proteroiulus fuscus
AGCCATTATTGATTAATTTGTACTTTTATTTAACATGGAGATTCCCATAGGAGCATGCATGCTCTCAAAAGTGTGGATCGACAGCCCCCTTAAGAGCCTTATAATGTCATTGCATTACCAGAGATTAAGTTTCAAAAACTCTGAAGAGAACTATAGGCTAAGGGATAAAGCTGAGATAGTTTATAATATTAATAAATTCATGTTTTGAATAATGATTATAATTTTGTACAATTTTAATTAATATATTTCTGTCTCAATAGCATTCATTTCACAATGCACACTTCAAGTGCCTTGCAATGGGAAATTCATTTCAAAAATCAATAGCTGCATTGTTTTGATCAATAAAACTGCAAAGATTTATTGTTGACAGCTTGGATATAATAATGTAGTTGTTTCTCATTAATTAATTATTCTAGCGAACAGTCACGTGGGTCAATTCCTGCATGCTATAAGCTTTTAAAATGAATGCACCCATACTGGTGGCCTGTTTACTTGTAATTGGACCTGCAATTTATCAAATGTTTCATAAAGCAATTGGCTGTCACCAAGCTAAATTCTTTGTAATTGATTGTTATAAACAATGCAGATTATCCAACCTTGTTTTGATTCAATACATCATGCATACATGCATGGAGAATGCAACATGCCTTGATTTTCATTATCAAATAAAGGTATATATATATATACCAGCACGACATTTCAGATTTTTATATTTATGGATTAATTTTACCAGAAACAATGCAAACAATTTATGTTAAAAATATGAAAACACTCCAACATTGTGCACGCAGATATATATTGTAAAACTCTCAGACTTGCTATAAATTAATGGAGATGCACGGTGAGTTATTTATGACTGATATAAAGATATGGATAATTTATAAAAATGATAAATGCCACAGGAACAAGGAACTCAAATTGAAAAGAAAATGCAACATCACATAGGTAGAGCCTTGTGTACTGCATGCTTGCTGATTTGATCGATGATGGCATTGCCTTTAAGTGCTCAATCCAACAGGGAACAATTACTGTTATTCGATGAAAAAAAACTAATGGACGAAATAAGTATTGTGGTATTAATTAATCCAAGTCCATCTTATTGCAAAGTACATATATTAGCAGCTAAAGAAAATTGAATTACAAGACATTAACAAAGGCTTGCAACAGCTTTTAACTTGAAATTAGATGCTTTTGCACACCTTATTAAGATAATCATAAAAAATATTTTCCCAATAAAAATTGCATTATCGATCCAGTCAGATCTTAAATTGTCGATCAGATAGTTCTGGATATGGCAAGCAGTACTTGTTTGAATTTCAAAACATATTCATGAATTTTTGAATGAAATTTTTAGTAAAAATGCTTACATAAGTGTATTAAAGGGACAGTCTCACTTTTAAATAAGTTGAGTTTAGGAAAAAGAGCATGGAAACGTGGATTTAGATGAAAATATAAAGCCCAAATGTGCACCATTTCACTAACACTGAGTATAGTTACTTCTACTGAATAGAAGGTATATCAGCCTAATAGACATACATGTCCTAGAGGGAGCCACCAAATAGCACTGCTTGCTGAAAGTTATGGAAGTGTGTTCAATTTTTTAAAAAAAATTACTTGTTACAAAGTGGGACTTTCCCTTTAAGAATAAAATTTTGTAAAACAATTAAGTAATCATGGCTCAGTAATTAGGAAAAGCTCCACATTTAATATGGGAATGTGCCCAGAAATTAGAGATAGGGTCACTTGATGTGCTTTTAAATTGACATTTAAGAGCTTATCATTTAGTTATGGCCTCATTTTAGCTACTATATATTTCACATTTTGCAAAAAAAGCCAAAAAAACCCCGAAGAACATAGTAAAACCGCAATGACTCTTTTGGCATTCTGAACTGATGTATGCTTGAAGATAAACTTGTTGGGTCTAATTTAATATTTTTTTTCTTGCAGTAAATCTTCATTAATAGATCCTATATGCATAAAATTTATTCATGGGGTTTAGTTTATGCATCCATTTGCAATGCATAAGTTGCCAAGGAACTCTTTTATAGTTTCATATACATGCAGTTAGCAGTGCATTATTATAGATATTTATTAGAAAATGGAAATGGCATGTACACTCGTCCATTCATTCAACCATCAGGACCACTAGGGAGAAAAAATGTCTGCAAATGATATTTTTCTGAAGAAACCAGAAAGAAACTCAAAAGCTTTGCATATATACCTACTATTATCATGGAGAATATTAGAAAGGAAAAGCTATAGTTTAAAAGCAAAGCCATTTTTTAAAAATTGTATGACTAGTGGGTCACATGACATCCCGACTGGTAAAATTTCATTAAGTGAATCAGATATCAAGGATACAAATCAGAATTTGTAGTCTTTAGTAACAAATTTATTAAATATACCTTATGATTTTGAAAATAGTCTTTATTTTTCCAAATAGTTCTTGCAATAATAGGTAAATATTTAATGTTATGTCCTGGATACAAAGCATTCTTAACTAGTTTATAAATTTAGTATGGCTGCTGATTCATGTGCTGGACCATGTTTCTAACCGAAATGCACAGTCTCATAAAAGTGTAAACTAGTGTTGTGCAGTGCATTATGGGTTACAACAGATTATTTATACACGGTGTTTCAAAATTCTTATACAAATATTAAAACAAAATATTTTCTTTGTTTTAAAGAAGTTTGAATGCGTTGGGGGCCAAATTGCAGTATGTAATCACGTTTAACATCAGGAAAAGTTTCATAAATATAGTTATTTGGATGCTTTTATAACTTGACATTCACATTACCTTCAAAAAAATTTCAACCTAGCCAATCTTTCTATATATATAATTGCTGTATATACATTATGGTGATGTATAAACTGACAAGGACAGCTTTATCGATGTAATGCAGCCAGGATATAGTGGATTTTGAGGTTGGAGTCTGCCTATAACCTTTCACCAAAAAATTATGATGTGAATTTGGGCAGATGCTAACTGAAAGAAGAAAAGCAGATGACAACAACAAAAAGAATTGAAAAGAAAAATCGTGTAGGAGATATTGGTCTATACATACACTGTAGAAAGAAAGAGAAAAAAAATCAGAAAAAAAATCGAGAATCAAATTTATGAAGGATCGAGACATTTACTCATGCATTATGAACGTATCTTGTCTTGTATATATATATATATAAAAGACGAGAAGAAAACTTATGGATCTGTCTATAAACTATATATAAAGGTCCAAAATCAATTTTTATGTTAAAGGAATTCTATGAATCACCAGTATTTCAAATTCAGTTTGATTTTATTTCTTTTAACTGCACGGTTTGCTCTTTATTCCAATCCTTAATTTGAAATTCAGCTTTACAAGGAGTTTACGATGAATTATAAAAGTAAAAAATCTAACATTGATCCATTATATTAATTCTTGAAAATGGGAGGTTTCCTGTAGACATTTTAATTTAAAAAAAACTACCAATTAAAAATTTAAATCTATATGATCTTATCCAATGTCTTAGTTTTTATTTGTTTGCAAGGATGTTGCATTTTCACAAATAAAACTAGTAATCTTAACAATTTCTGATCCAATGAGATCCATCAGCTGCTATCAAGAATGGTTCATGCATGCATAAAAAGTCAGGAAAAATGATCTTTTTCAGGGAAAGTCAACGAAAATCCAAAATTGAAATTCATTAAACCATTTGTAGGCCTACTATTAATGCTGTATATGTCCTCCTTCACCAAGACACCATCCTAATTTTATCATGATTTTTGTAAATATTTAAATTCATTTTCCAAGATTGTTATATAGGCACATTATTTACTTTCCACTGGTTGTAAAATGTAATCAACGTTACTTAATCAATGATCTGGCAGGGTTCGATTTTGGCATTTTGAACTAGGGGGGTTGGACATTGCAGGCAGTGCCCCCCCCCCCCCCAGCGGACCAAAGAAATGTTCCTAAATTTTCGGCCATAGGTGAAAATTAGGTTTTTGTGCATCATTGTAAAATGTTAAAATTGATTAAAAATGGGCTTAAAATCACTAAAAGTGATTATTTTACAATTTTTTATAGTATGAGTTCAACAATTTCAGTGACTTTCTACACGAACTTTTATAAGGGGTTAAGAGTGCTCCAATGTCGACCCCCCTAGGGGGTCTTTTCTGCAGATAACTAGGGGGGCTAGGAATCTAACTAGGGGGGTCAAATCCCATCCCCCCTGCCTTGGTAAATCGAACCATGTGATCTGGCACCTGTTTTGATATGAATGGTTATAACTGCATCTGACAATTACCCAGACATGAATCTGTACTTTCTGAAGGAGCTTTACCCCCTTGCCAAAAACAGATTGTAACTTGTGTATAAAACTGTAATTAATTATAATTTGGGAAGTTGAGTCTTATGTTCTAATAACAAATGTTGAATGATTATACTTGAAGCAGCCATGTAAACCCAATTTGCATACCCAATTTGCAAATATGCATACAGAAGTGAAAATTGTGCAAAAAATATTTCATGCATATGTATATATATAATGCATAACCTGCATCACAGCTTTAAAAAACTAAATATCATATATGTGCATGTGATTGACATGGCAGATGAACACAGAAAAGCTCTTACTAAAGCACCAGACATTGTATATTTCGTCTTTCTTCATTTGTATACAGTATTGCTATATAAAGCATCGAAATCATTGCATATATATACTCTGATAAAATTGTCTCTCTCTCAGTATGATATAAAGTTCCAAATAGCCTTCAAAACTATTTTACCAATGTTAAAAATCCGACTATTTTTAATGCTTTGGTGACACGTAAAAATAGAGCTGTCAAGCAGCTGTACATGTATAGCTGTCGGTTTATTTTACACATTTCAAGTGCAATGCAAAGACACTTCTGTCATAAGCTTATCTATATATGAAGAAATGAAGCAAAAATAGCAAGAATACGGAATTGCACTCGCCCAACTTAGTTATTAAATCCTTTTCTAGCTGTCCAAACAATCGATACATATATATTCCCCGCTGTGTTGTTGCACATTTCAAGGGCAGAATCCAAAGGATAAGACAGTTTTTGAAGAGATTTATATATCGCACTTTTGTAGACAATATATACAAACACACACTGTATTTGCTTTAAAGCTTTGGAAGTGGAAAATATTTTCACTTGTGGAAAAGAAAAAACGCAACTGCCAACAATGATGCATTGTGATTTTTCAAAGCATGAAGTGGAAAACTCAAAGTGTATCTTTTTCAAGGGAATTTACCAATTTCTGGAAAAACAAACATGATGGCGATATGGTTTCACTTATATACCACAAAAAATCCAAGTGGTACATTGTGAGTTGTGGGGTAAACATTATTGTATGTAGTACCACTTTTTTTCTAGAACATTTTTACATTCTCCCATCCCCATCCCCTTAAGAAGCAAGAAAAACAAATATTTTTTCTTAAAAAATTAAAGCGAAAGTCCCACTTTGTAACAAGTGAAGATTACGTTGTTTACACTTATACTACATAGATATGAATGGCTGTCGCAATAATAATTGCATCAAAGGTTCCGAAATTGCATCGTTTATAAACATATTAGGCGCCATTTTTCCATAGCTTTCAGCAAGCAGTGCCAGTTGGTGGCGCCCTCTAGGACGTGTATGTCCATGAGAGTTGATGCCTGTTATCCAGTAGAGGGCGCTACATACATTCAGAAAAATGGTATCTATTTGGGTTTTCTATTTTTAGCTAAATCCACGTATTCAGGACATTTTATCTATAATCGGTATAGGCTCAAATACAATCAATGTATATCCCAATTTGTCATGCTCTTTTCCTAAAATCAACTTGTTTCGAGGGGTACCGTCCCTTTAAGCATGCAAGGATATGCAAAGCTGAATTAATAAGGTGAACTGATGACAGTTTAGCACCAGAACAAAATAGGTAGTACTTTATGAGCATGCCTCTTAACAAACCCAGCTTGAAAATATGTCACTGGCGTATTCCCATCATACGATTGTGACGTCATCTAAAATCCCAATAAACCAGGTGGCAGGGCCATAAAGTACAATATATTTTGATTCTATAGGGGTTAAACTCTTAGTCCACCAATAAGTATTCAAGTGAATAATGTTTAAATTACTATATATATTACAAAATAAAAAACCCTTTTTTAAACTGAAGCTGCAGGACTAATTAGTGAAAAATTTTAATTATTTAAATCACATACAATTAATTATAGAATTTTATTCATGAATCCCCCAAACAGTCACATAGTGAGTTTATATAATTTTTGAATCCCGTGCACCCTCCCCACTTTCAATGCATCTTAAGACAATTTGGCAAACCTCCCCTTGATTTTGTGTTATGTAATTTATGAACGACCCAGAGCTAAAAAGCTGTAATAACTTTAGGCCGGCTTAGGTTGTATACTTATATGTCTAGGGAAAGGGAGGGAAAGCATTCTACATTTGTGCTGTATACCCATAAATGTTAGAAACAATTTGTGGTAATTTCATTTAATTAAATTTAAACATTCTTCAAGAGTCACAGTTGTGTCCAAGTGGTATATATGTATACTATATATAAGCCTGTTCTTTGAATGTATAGTTGTATATACAACTGCATAAATGGCATGTTCATGCTTTCGGAAGCAAGTATTTTTAATTTGTTTCCCCAGTGCAGTGAATGACGTGCACCAATCTCCTATATTACATTTATACCAGCGTGAATTGCCAGTAAATCACACATCCTTCGTAACCTCTCGCTATGAGTAATTGAAAAGCCTTGCCAGATCTGTACTTCAATGGAATAAATCTTCAAATCACTCAGCTTCTTCAGTGTACAAAAGCAACTTGGTGCCAACCTCGTAGTTCTTGTAGCATATAGTGTTCGTCCTAATGGAGGAACTCTCATTCACTGTAGACCCACATAATCACATTGCCTGGCTACCAAGCTAGCAACAGTTACCTTAAAAGCGGTGAATAGATGACATATTTATTTGAAAATAATTCGATGCAATGGCACAAACTGCAGATAGAGCCCTAATCTTGTCCAGCACACCACACTCGAAGATTTACAACATGAATGATTTCTTTTCAGTGCAAAAGATATGATAAGTACATGTACTGCTTTTTCAACTGCATCAGTTTTATTCTAATATGGTGTCTTATTATATAGAGTGTCCCATATTAGTGGACAGACATACATTATGTGGAACTTATAAAGGATACCAAAACAATACTTTGTCTATAAACCCATGCACTATAATATTAGCCGTTTTGCCACTTGAGGAAAGAATGTATCTGTTAGTATACAGACATTCATCTTCTCTGCAATTACATCTATACTCAGTTTCAATAATTTTTGGATCTGGGTCTAGTACCTAGTGCCAGTTTAATTTTGATCGTTTGCAGTTGTCAATATGTGAGCTTCCATTGGATCTTTGGGGAAAATGGCAAACTGTAGATTAGCATTCGCTTGCCACCAAAACCCTAACCTGTTAAAATCTTAGTAACAGACAAATCCTAACCTACAGTTTGCCATTTGCCCAAGAGAGCCAATGGTCCCAGTACACAAAATTACTGAAACCGAATGTAGCTTCCCTTAAATAAGATGCTGGTAGGTCAGTTCAGCTAAAGAATAATGTTCCATGTTTACGAGGAATTTCACGTAAACAGTGTACAAATAGTGTGCTTCTGCGCTTGCTGGTCACTTATATAACTATAATAACATGTATGCTACATCCTTGACATTCCTAACGTTCTTTAATATGACAAAGTATCATATGTATCAATGTACTATAGTATCAAGAGATACTATAGTAATTTATTCGGGTGTATTCATTATCCTGTATAGTTTTTGCTTCTCTCAAGTGGCAAAAGTGTTCATTTGTGGGCATGGATTTCTTAACAAAAGAAAACTATTCAAGTCTTGTTATGATGTCCTTTATAGCAAACAAATGTTTGTCTGTCTACTTACAGGACACCCTGAATATGCATACCAAAAAAATAAATTATTAAAAATATGTATTAAAATAAAGTTTTCGGCTTACCATTAGGACGAGTCTTCCTTGTCGCGAGTAAGACATAAAGGCCACGAGTGACAACAGCACCACAACTATGTAGAAGGCAAGAGTTGCTAAATTTCTTGGGTCCCAAAGGCTATCCAACAAAGGAATGGTACCCATTGTCCAATCACAGCACAAATTACAAGGAAAGAGTAACAGCCAAGCGTTGATGGCCAACAAGTGGTTATACGTTAATTGGCGAGTGGGTGATGGTGCAACTGAAGCTGGGTTGTCAAATCTGTAATTGAAATAGATTATTTTTTTTATTAATTTGAGATAAATTTTGTAGGTATTTAGTAATCGATTCATGCAATCAGGAAAGGGTTGTCCATAAATTACATTTGCACTTGCGAAGAGGGGGTTACTCCAATCCTTTGCAACACTATTAAATTAATGAAAATTTAATGACTAAGCCAAATTTTAATTATTTTTTCAAAATAACAGTAATTTGAATTTACTTTATGTAATATTTGCGTTTATCATTAGCGGAATGTTATTGTATTATCTGCAACAATTATGGATTTTTGGAACCGCCGAGTTTTCCCAATAGTTTTGGTTTCTAGCTACTTGTTCTAATATAGTACAATTATTTAAAATTCTGAAATTTTACCATAGCTTTTTAAATTTATACATTAAAATAAATAGAAACTAACTAACTCAGTGGAAACTGAAAAATGATATTGGTGAAATTTTGGGGGTTCTATTAATTTTTGAAGTAAAAATTAATAAATTATTTAATCTGAACTAAAAAGCATGTAAAATTTAGTTTAGGAAGGGAGGGGGGAATAATATTATTTTACAATCCTATAAGACGTTAAAAATAATTTTGTTCGTTAAATGCAAGCCAAGATATGAGTGAAGTTTTTAATAATAAGTTTCCTAATGTAGTTAAAAACTTTGGTATCTTCTTTACAACATGGTTAATTTCATGTCTCAGTAATTTTTTGTATTAATATAAGTTAAATAACGATTATTATGAAGCTGATTTTGCATGAAAAACTTAATGTTTAGTTGAAATAAGAAATGATTAGGAAAATAGTATACAAAAGAAAAATTATTAAGTAGTGAGCTCTATATGGGAGCACTTAATTTTTTATTGGCTAGATCCACGCTCGTTTAGTATCCGTTTTATATAGCTTTATGTTCCAATCGATTTCCGGAAAGTATTTTAGATAGTTTGAGAATACACACAAAGTTATAGAAAAAAGTTTTAAGTAAAAAAAGAGTTAAAAACTGCAAGAATAAAAGCGGAAGAATGAACATCCATTGACTGGCATAAAAATGTTTGGTTGTTCTGTACCACATTGTGGATTAAGTTCAAGCCATTAACTTCTTGAAATAACCCTGCACTATTGTGCTGTGTAAATAGAAACCATAATGTGAAGAATTCTACCCACAGCATACAGTTGAACAGGATATTACATGGATTTTTTTTACTTCTTTTATAAGAAAAGAATAAAAATTGATTTTAGATAGCTTTGGTCATTTCAGCTAATGGACGTAGCATGTTGTGCAACCGTGTTGCTATAGGTTTCGCAATTTTCGCTCTCTGTAAATATAGTTTTGGTATTTGCAAAAATACACGCGAGTTATATTGATCCTGAAGGATCAGAAATTTCAAAAGATAAAATGTGGGTGTATAATTAGGAGCTGCTTTTTTTGAAATTGCTACAATAATGTAATTTTAGTTTGGTTTTAATTACAAAGGACTGCATCTATACAATACACTGTTATTATACTGAGCCATACTATTCAACCTACACTTGCAAAATAAATTAGCTACCGGGACATTCTAAAGTCAGATGGAATATATAAAAATTTAATTATATATATTTAAAAATTGGTGCATATTTGTGACTATAATTTAGTCAATGCAATGTGAACCAAAAGTCTGAATCCATAAACATTATTACAAATTAAAATCAACGATGGTTATTTACATTTTCAGTAGTAGGACTAATTTTTCATTAATTCACGAAATCTGACTTTGATGATGGCATATTCTGCCCCTTTTTTTTTATTCACGTATAAAGACATGCAGATTGTATATTTAACAAAATTACCTATTTTTTCTTATTTTTATATGAGACATGAAATTAATAAAACGAAATCCAAGTGCTGCCAGATATGAAGCGTTACCGAATTTCGTTTTTAATGATTTAATGAAATTTTGCAACCTTTATAATATCAAAAACACATTATCTATAGAAAATATAATATAGCTGGTGCCTGTTTATTTGTAAATTTTTAATAACCATGCACTTATACACTGGCTGTTTGCTTGTAAACTTTATTTAGTATAGGGCCTACTTGAGAAATGTAAACAACAGGGATAAAAAGTTGGAAATTTGAAAGTGAAATTGTTGCTAAACTATGGTTACCATGGTTTCTAATTATGGCTATCTGTGAGCTAATTATTAGAGTATGACCACAACAGGGGGCTGTTTAATATCAAACAAGCAAAAGCACTTCACGAGCATTAAGCAAATATAATTTAACATGTGACAAACATGTCACTTCTCTGCATACATGTAACTTTCATGATTTAATTATATGATGGAAATTACTACACAAGTTACCCACTTCTTAAACCATGTATATACTCTAATGTCACATGTGCGCTGTATTGGCTTTACTATATACACGTATATTTTTAGACATTTTGAGGTAGTCTCTTGTCGTGTGTACCAATATGTTTACTTTAGGAGAGGCTGATGTATGCCAACATCTTCATTTGTGCATGCTTCTACTTCAATTTTCATTCAATAATTAGCCTAAAGGGCACACTTACCAAGCAATTTAATAATATTTGCATAATGAGTTTCCCCAACTAAATAGCTTATTCCAATATATTCCACTTTTTCCTTTTGCTTACTTTGATGCTAGCAAACATAATCCCTATAACCTTGTTGAAAGTAATATTAGAATTTGAAAAGAAATTGAGAAGCTCGTACAAGAGTATTCGAAGATGTTATTAAGCACATTTATTTATAGTTGTCATATAGACGACCTATATATCACATGCCATTAGTGAATTGGCTAGACAAACCAATTTATTAAGGAGTCTTGCCATGAAAACTCATTAAATTGAATAATTTAGGAATACTTGGCAACTCGTATACCTAATAGGGATCTTTTCCAGCTAGGGAGACGATGTCATAACACAGGTCTCATGATGTACAAGGAGCAAATTTAATTTACTTTTACTAGCAGCAAAAAAATCCCCAAAGGATGGGTCATCAGTTACATACAAGTAAATGCTGTTTATAGCCAACTAGCCGAGTTGTGATGGTGTAATTTCATCAACATATTTATAGAACCATGTTCTTGGTCATAAGGGCATCACTGTAAATATTACATTTCCATATTGTCCTTATAATATAATATTCTGGTACATTGAGGATTGAGTTTCGAGCAGTTTTATTATAAATATTAGGTTGTAGGTCTTAGACAAGCTTTTGCATTTCGTTTTTGTGGCTATTTTCGTATATAAGGATAATATAACGAAATGACTGTGGAGCATCCCCTAGCAAAACATTTGACAGAAATTCTATAAAAAAACTTGCAGTTATTTTATAGAAAAATGGGCCACTTTTCTAT
>JAQIXP010004361.1:0-11654 GCA_034700285.1 Proteroiulus fuscus
AACCATGAATTGCTACAATTTGCGACAAATGGGAGGGGGGAGTCAAAAATTCTGAAAAACTAAGCTACATGGTTTGTGGACGTTCCCTGAACTTTAAAAGATTTTGGGGGCGCAATTGACTGAGGTTGCCCCGGGGTCAGAAGAATCATTGAACCGGCGCTGCTTCAGAGGATTGACCTCTAGCGTAATTATTCGGCTTAAAGATATCAGAAACTAAATTTAAATTACATGGCAAATTAAAACAATTAGAACAAACCTAAGCTTAAATCTTCCCTTCGAGATCGCAATGATTCCCAATTTAGAGAATGTAGCATCTCGGTCACACTATCGTTTATTTGGTAATTACCTTTAACAAATCTAGCAGCTCCCTTTAGGCAATTTTTAGGAGCTACTAGCAATAATTTCATTAATCAAATTAATATTTTTAAAAAAAAATACAATTCCTACATTAAATTTTCAATACATTTAATTAATCCCCAAATTTCCATAGAATGTTAAATGAAAAAAACGTGACAAATTACTTTAATTATTCTTTCAAATTTGTGTCAATGGTGTATAATCCCATAAAATAACTGCAATTTATACCCAAACAAATTTGATGTAGAAATTTCCTAAACGATACAGACCTGAAAACCAGTGCTTCTACCATAGAAGCAAGTTGCATCGATATTTTCCAACTCAGCATAAATCCCATCAAGGGCAGGTGAATCGTGCCTTGGAAAAAGATTCCCAGATTCACAAGCTGAGCGCAAACTTTGCAAAACTTTCAAAATGGCTTTCAGGCCGCTCATCACTTGGCAATAGGCTTCAATTTCTTTGAAAAACCATTTTCTACGAAATGTAAAAGACTGCCTTTCATTGCAAATTAATCTGCACAATTCTGTGCTAATATCAACGCATCTATCAGCAATGGCAATAAAGCCTCTGTATCCATTGCCAGGAGTATCAGCATCGAAATCATACGAGTGGACAACAAGTGTCAAACCATTGATTTCTATTTCAACTGCATTTAAATACACCAAAAAATTGGAAAAAACGGTGTAAAATTTACGGCTAGAATGTTTGCCACTCGTTTCAAAGTACTTGATATTGTCAAGTAACAACGCTCGTAAAACTCCGAATTTGTGGGACGATTCTACTACCAAATTGTCATCAGCCATTTCTGCAAAATATCAGTTCTACAATGAGGTTTACACTAACTGTACCAATGATACCAAAAAAAAATGGCATACTTGTGTAGAAAGCTAAATAAACTAAACTTAAGATGATAACCCAATGGGCGATCTCATACAAATTTCCAGGTAGGAGGCACAGTGGGCAATCGTGTAATTTTTGTGTGAAAAAATGTCGTTATTTCAGTCCATTGGCTTTTTATAGAGGGGTCATCTGTAAGCAAGAAAATCTGGTTTAACGGGGTTATAGCGGGGTTATAACGGGGTATAGTTACGACCTTGAATTGTAGTTGATGGAACAAAAGTACTTTCAAACGAAAGTTTACTAAAACCCTTAACCACAAATCTTTTTACCTATTTTTGGTAATTAAAATCATCATAAAAGTTTCCATCGGAGTGTTTTTGCTATTTTGATACTACCAGGTTAGCCTCATTACCTTGAAAAAAAAAAAAGTACCTAAAATGCAGAGATCCATTATTCATATGTATAAAAAAATAATCCGTGCAGTAATTCAATAAATTTAATAAAATTTTTTGTATTAAGTTGAAATCGTTTATCTTCAGTCTGAACTTGCAAATATAGGCCTAACATTCAGTTTGTTATTATTTCCAAGTACATAAAGCTTTTCCCTTTGATTACAAAAGAGTATTAATTTTATTATTAAAATTCCATTCTGTTGATGGGGAGTTTACGACCTAGGGGAACTTTATCCTCATCCACCAGTGGCAGAATTACACAAAAGTGCCACCATTCCTATCCAAAAAAACTTCAGTTATTTGAACATTGGCATTCTGCCCAATAGCTTACCAGGATGTAATGTTTAGATTTGAATTTCTAATCAGCTAATTATATTTTTAACATTGAATTATTTAAAGTTTCTAAACTCCTAATTTCACAAAACTGTATACATATGCCTTCTTGATAATACTGCTAAATGCCGCCCCTTTTGCCAAGTTATGTAGAAAAAACAAATATAAACAACTACAAACAAGCAATTTATTGTGGCAAACAAGCAACCAACTTTTATGCATGGTGGTTCACTTTATGGAAAGGGAAATTAATGTAAATACAAAAGAAGAAATGTTAAATTAGAAAACGTTAACCAATAATGAGAAAAATTAATGATCATTATAATAACAAACGTAAAGATTGGGAGCATCCATTAATAGTAAAATGCCCGAAACATCATCTGGTGAGAATAAGTTGAATAACATTAAGATGATGCTAGTATAGAAGCTAATGCTAGTTTAAATTTTCTCCCTAAGGGGGTAATTACAGTACTCGCAAATCAACTTTACTAAAACCCTGACCTGCAAGTATTTAACTATTTTTTTTAACAAATTCTCTAAAACAAATTTACCATCTAGTTTTTCCTTTTTTTAAATTTTGCTATTTTGATATTTCCTAGTAAACAACAACATTACTTTGAAAAAAAAAAGGAAAATAACTTGCAAAAGATCCATTATTCATGCATAAAAGCAATTATCTGTGATATTTATTCACAATTAAAATAATTTTTTTTTAAATGTTTAAATCGTTATCCATCAGTCATTATTAACTAAAATATAAAGCTGTTCCCCTTGATTACAAATAGAATTTATTTATTATTAAATTTCATTCTCCTATTTAAAGGGAAAGTCCCATTTTGTAACAAGGATATTTTCAACCAAAGCCATGAATTCAGGAATTGCTTGGTAGGTTTAAATCAAATTGGAATTTCCATGAATTTTATACTTTTTCATGTTTTTTTCCAATAACTTACTTCTTTCAAAGTGGTACTTTAATTCCCTTTGAAAATGCCTCATAAGTTATTAACATTGCAAATTATTTGCAAAATTAATTAAAGATAAATTTATAATAATTTAAAACTATATAATACACATTTCCAATTTTTTTCCCAACCTAACTAGGCAAGATCTGAGCTGTCAGATTTTAGATATACCTAATAAATCTAGCAATTCTTAAAATTTATGCAACCTGCATGGCCTGGCAATCTCAATGAGTTTTTTCGGGGAACCATATTGATGCCGAGCTTAGTGCGGACACTCAATGGTCAGTTCACTATCTAGGAGAACCTCATCCTCATCCACCAGTAACATGATTACAGGAAAGTGTCACCATTCTCTGCCGAAAGACTTCAGTTATTTGAATATTGGCTTTATGCCCAATAGCTGGTAAGGATGCACTGTTTAAAATTTGAATTTATAATAAGCTTCTGACTTTTTTAACATTGGGTTACTTATATATAGCTTTATACACCAAATTTCACACTATATACGTTCTTGCTTGACAAAACTGCTATACACCTTCCTTTTTGCCTATATAGATTTGGGGATTACCTGCCTACCTATAGGCACAGGGGAATTCCACTGTATATTTCTTTCTGGGAAAAACCCACAACAAAGTTCAATGTCCGCCACTGATTCATTTAAATTACAAAACAAGGCATCGCCGTTTGCTCAAATTGTTTGCTAAAATTTTTGAACAATATGCAAACAATGACGTCATGACCTACACAAATGTAAAAATACTAATTTCTAGTTTGATGAAAGCTTTCAACATACAATAGGTTAATTTACACTTATTTTAGAAGCAGATTAAACTACTCATGCATATGAATATGGCTAAAACATTTTTGAGAAGCATTATAAAATCCATCAACTATCAATTAAATTTCATCAAAAATCACTAAAAAATCCAATAATGACACACAAAAATTCACCAGGAATCACTTAAAATACCACTATTCACCAACAAAAATTTACCGAATTTTTTACTCTAGGAAATTGAATAATAAAAATTCACTACATTCAGTAAAAATTAATTATTATGACCATTTTAGAACTTATATTGGCTATTTATTCACTAACACATTCACCAATAATAGTAATGTACAGTATGTACCTATAACCAAACTATAGCCATGAGTTAAATACTTTTGAATGAATCAGTAAATTTACAATAAGTCATTATGTCCAATAAAGTAACGAACGACGTAAGATTCTATTAAAAACCTCTAAGACTCTAAAAGATAATTACTAAAATTCCACAAGAAGCACCTAAGAATCCTTTTATGCATCAAATTAAGTCTTTTGCAAGTCGCAGGATTTTGTTATATTTAACTAAACTTTAGATATAGTCTATCTGTAGATTCCCTATAGTATTTATCTTTTTGGAATCACCAAAACTAAATTAAAATAGTTCTGTAGAAATTTGCATTCTTATTATTCTAGTAGGCATTTTCTACAAAAATTGATATCAATTTCTCACACGGAATACCTTTTTAACATTTGTAGAAAATTTTCTTAAATCCTTTAAAAATGTTCATATTTATGAAAACATGTCCACATAATTAAAATATGGTTCCCTATAATGAGCCAATGCTGCTAGGCTCCAATAGTAGACGGGTCCCAAACCTCCCCATTTGATTAGTAATCTAGTAGACCCACTACATATTTAAAATTTATGGTAATAATAATAATACTGTCAACAAATAAGCTAATCTAATTTTAGTTAAAATGACTTTACTTCAGGCCAGTCCCCAGTGGCAATCAAGGTCACATGTTTCAAACGTTAATCTGAATATCTGATCCAGATTAGAGAAAATCCTGGTTGTCTTCACAAGATGTCTGATTTATCAATTAGAAAGTAAAATACCTTCTGAACAAAACCTTAACATCTAAATGAGGATATTAAATGGAAGAAGGAAGTCACTGCATGAACTAACCAAAGTCCTTCTGAAGGTTACCAACAGTAACCAACCAGCAACATCCATGCAACTAACGGACATTTCCTAAAAGTAGTTTCAACAGAGCATCACGTCAATTGGATTTACTACTAGAACATCACGTTCTACAACCAGAGGTTACAAAACATCCTCTTCATTTACAGCGCAATTCACAGTACTGCCAGGACGTTGAAAATACCTACTTCTCCAATTCATATTTAGTCACAATTTTTCGAATGTAATAGCTAATAGGATTGTATTTTCACCATGGCCAAAATAATCGCACATGCAGTAGGCCTACTTTACATCTGCTTGCAGCTGCCATCAATGGTTCAAAGTGCCAATTTCTCTAGTCCAACATGGTGCCCAGAAAGCCATCAGCAGCTGGAACTAAAAGGGCGCTTATTCAGGGTGTGTGAACCAAAGTCGTGTAACAATTTGACTTCTAACACGACGAAACTTCATTGTGAGAGCCTCTCGGAACACTTTCAAAAGTGCCAAAAAGTAGTGACACCCGGTGACAGGTACATTCCAGATGACAACGGCACCATTTGGAACAGGTTGGATAATTCCTCCATACAACAGGGCGACTACATGCTTATGGTAAATTTATACAAACTATGATTTTTATTTCACCTGAGATTTTTTAATGGTATATCATATCCAGTTTATTTTATGGCTTAATTCTTACTTGTAAAACTACTGCCAATACCAATCCGGTTAAAATTCCAGGGAGAAAATGGATGGATGTATCAAATTCGAATGAATTGCACTATTTCTGTATTAAAAGTGCCTCCATTGCATTTTGAAAGTGCATTAAAGTGAAAATAAATTTTTAAACTAAAACACTTTAATTACAGAACTAATTCATTTAATTTTTGTTTAATTTTGAAATAAATGCATTTATTCTAAAAAAAAAATTTGCAGTAAAATTGTAAAAGAAATACAGTTCCACAAACCACATTATTTTTGCAGTCATTTTTTTCCTGGGATGCCATCATACCAACACCCACCACAAGTGGTATTGTTGGCATTGTGGTATCATGGTATGTGGTCATACATGCATATCGGAAATATTAAAATATTCCCTATGGCTTTTAACATGCATTGATCTTTTACCTCATTTTTAAACTCACATTACCCCATTCACACGGACATTATGATCATGATCTGGAACATTTCAAGTTGTTTTTTGGCACCGCTTGAGCACGAGGCTTGCACTGGCCAAACTTTATAAGAATCTGTAGAATAAACATTTGCAAGCCTTGTTCTCAAGAGGTTCCAGAAAAATGTTGTAAATCATGATCAAACTGTCTGTGTAAATGGAACATAAGTGACAATACATCTATAAGACTATAATCAAATCCCTTCCCTTTAATTTACCAATAAATATCTTATTATTATTATTCCAGGCCAACAAATTCATTATTTGCGCCTCTGACACTTCAGACTCTTTGGACTCAGTCCCTGACCCCAATCCTTGTATGTCGTTCAGAGTCTCGCAGACTGGTTACCAATTCCAGTCTAACAACAGCGTGTTTGTGACCAGTGTCAACGCTACGGTCAGTGAGGGCTATTTCAAGACAGACTCCAATGGATCCGAGTTGCAAGTCTGCTATCCAAGTGCCCATTTTAAACAACTTTTACAATGCAAAATTAAAACGAAGTTAGACAATACTTCCTACATTCTTCAGCCTAACTTAGTCATCCAGCTTCAACCTGATGAAGATTACACATTTCAAATAGGACATTATCTCTTGCACGAAGACAGCAGTTTTGTAGTGTACTGCAATAAAGATGGCCAGGATTTTGTAAGAAAACGAACCCATACGTTTTACTTGTATGGGGTTGTATCAGTTATTTCTGCAGTATGCCTCTTATTAGTCTTAGTGGTTCACCAATTTTATCCTCGACTAAATTATCACGCCAAATCCATCCTTTGCCTGGCATTCAGCCTGCTGATGATGTACATTGCCATCTGCGTAAGACATTTTTCTCTTGGTGGACACTTTCATTTGGTTAGTAATATCATCATATTTGCCATTCAGTACATCTTTGGATTATCTTCCTTTTTGTGGCTCAATGTCTTGGCCTTTGACTTGTGGAGAGTTTTTTCACGTGTAAGAGGAGCGGTCAGTACAGAAGCAAGTAGAAGAACTGGGGTAAGTAACTATCTTAAGAATCAAGTCAATTAAATATGAAGTCGTAGACTATTCCAAAGTTACTCCTTGCATACCAAAGTCATACTTAAACGTCTATTGTAATATCAGAAATTCACCCCAAACATACATATAGGAACATTAATTACAGGATTTTTTCAAAAATACTGGAACATTATTTTTTTGATATTGGAATTATTTGAGTCTATTGGACAACTCATGGAAATGGATCCCATTATTATGGGATTCTGTATAAATTGTCCCATTGTTAAATGGGTTTCTGAAACAATTCATTGTAACGGATCTCGTAATAATGAGTTCCATTAACTGTAAAGGGATTCATAATAATAATGAGTTCCATTAACTGTAAAGGGATTCATAATAATAATGAGTTCCATTAATTGTAACGGGTCTCATAATAACGAGTTACATTGTAATGGGTCTTATAATAATAGAATCCATTATTTGGGTTATTTGGGTTAGGTCATGAAATTGACCCCAACTTTCTTTTTCGATGCATTATAAAAGAATTTAAAAATACAGGAAAAATAGGACTTCTGTGACTACATGAAATGGTTCAGTGAGTTTCGCATAGCAACAGATAGATTATTCAACAAAAAAGCGAACTAGAGTTTACGAAAGTACACACTTAACGCTATTTTTTCTTATTACAGAAACGTTGGTTTTGGATAAAATGCATTTATGCTTGGGGCATTCCAGTCATCCTGTGCATCCCAATCATCTGTCTCCACTTCAACAGAGACGTACAACGCACCTTACACATCTATGTAGATTTTGTTCACAGCCCTTGGATGACAGCAGGCTTAGGAATGCATTTAACATTTTACACACCTGTAGTAATCATTCTGGTCTGCAACTGTATTTTCTACGGACTGACCGTCAGAAACATAATACAAGCAAGAAATGAAGCCAACGTGCTGCATATGCATATCAAAGTTAACATAAAATTGTAAGTTTTTTTCCTAAATTGTTTTGTTAGATAATTTGTTATATAGACCTACACATAGTAATGATCTAGTGTGTATAGATTAATGAAATCATTTTAAAATACAAGTTTTTATAACCTGGTACTGATTGTGCTTTGTTTCATTGGCAAGATTTAACGTGTACCTGAAGTTATTCGTCATCATGGGCCTATCATGGTTTGCAGAAGTCATTTCTTATTACATTGAAGGCCAGACCCACGAGGCTGTTTGGCACATTTTGGACCTCATCAACTTGATGCAAGGAGTTTTCATTTTTATAGTTTATGTTTGCAAGAAAAAGACTTTAAAAGTGATCAAAAAGAAATTCAACCCAAATTCAGTGAAGGCTGGAGATAAAGACACTTCCTCGACTCCTATTTCCGAAAAAAGCCGAAAAGTATCTACCATTTCAATGTCAACAATAAACAGGAATACCAATGAAAATAATCATTGATTTTACTGTAAAGCAAGCCATTTTTAATGTGGGGTTTACAAGATTCAACCAATATTTATGTTACACACTTGTCAGTGGGGTAACATTAAAAATTAGCCAGAAGAAGCTGGGGGATCCCCAAATTCCCAAATTCCCTCACTGCTACCTTCTATTGGTGCATGTACTTTATTTTTTCGAAGAAGTGCTTTTTGTACTTTTAGCTACAAAATTGCCGGATCTTTCTATTAGGATCTCATATTATAATGTATTATGTATATAAAATGCTTTCATCACTTTTCGCCTGAATAAATGATTTTATATTTTTTTTTATGATTTCCGACTTTCCAAGATAATCTTCCTTTGACACTGCATTGAAAAGTGACCCAGCAGCATTAAACTTGTTATTGAATTAATTGTCTGATTATTGCAAAGTCATAACGCAGGTTAAATAACATAAAATTATCCTCATTACATGATGTTTTTCTATTTTTATTCTCTAGCTTATTTTTATTAATGGGGATCTAGCTGAAAAAACTGGCCATTTATAAATTCAAAACATGTCTTTGCATAAATTTAAATTCAATGATACTTATCAGACCAATTATATTGCACTTGATATTTTTCCTCACGTTTTTCCTTACAATTAGGGAAAGTTGTTTACGTTAAACATTTTCCCATACAATTACGGAAAGTTTAACGACAAGTCAAACGTTCCTTTATTAACCAGTAACAAAGGAACGTTTGACTTCTTGTTAAAAGGAAACAATTTCCAATAACTAAGAAATATCAATCAAAAGTTTAACAGAATTAAACAGGAATTTTATAATCCAAAAATAATTATTAATGTTAGTGACAAATTTTGTAACCCCATCTACCCCCTCTTACCCTTAAAAATAATATTCTATTTTAAAAAACCCAAGAGCTGGGTAGCTGAATTCAATATTCAAACGAGGTTTGGATAAATTACAGTAAATTTGTAATATATCTACAAATTTCTAAATATCTAAATATCTAAAAATCTGTGTATAAAAAAAAACTACCTACCGGAGTATATTTTTTTTGTTTAAACTAAAGCTAAAGGGGAAAGTCCTACTTTGAAAGAAGGTGGTTGTAGGTAGAAGAGTATGAAAATTTAGCAAAAGGCATAAAAATTGCAATTGGATTTGCACCAATCAATAAATAAAATGTTCTTAATATACGGATTTGGATGAAAACAGAAAGCCCAATTAGGCACCATTTTACTGACTGAGTGTAGCGCCATCAACTGGATAAAAACCATCAGCTAGAAACATTTAGCATGCATGTTCTAGAGGGCGCCACCAAATGATCGTGCCTGCTGATACTGATAGTTATGGAAAAACGGCGCCTACTATGTATTTTGCAAACCTCGTAATGTCATATGAAAACTGCTGCAATTATTATTGTCACAGTCATTCATATCTAGTAAGTGTAAACTTAAATATCACATGTTACAAAGTGGGCCTTTCCCTTCAACTGTTGATAGTCTTGTTTATTAAAGTGAAAAACTCAAATTATTAAATTCAATTATTTCACAATATTCATGAATTCTTAAAAAAGTTGGCAGAACCCAGTTCCTTTTCTTGTTTTGTAACTAAAACAGGGTCTTGTAGCGCACCTCCAGTACTACATAATATGTGGATGACCTTAGAAGGTCCAATTTAAAATTAACTTTCCTCAACTTCTGAGTAAATAATTTTCCTCTGCACCATTATTGCGCCATCTTTCGACAATCTTCGCCTTATAACCAGCTATTAATTTTTTTTTCAAATAAAATACCAGTTGCAATCATAATGGTAACCACAAGGCAAAGCACGCAACAAACTGAAGCTGGAGTGCGTCACTAATTCTTACCCTTTAGTTTTAAAGCAATAAATTAAAGGCAAAATGGTTAAAAAAAACTTGGTTAAACGGATGTTCATCGGGAAACCCGAAACTCACATCACATAATGCTTTTCCTTGCTGCAAGTACATTCGAAAAACGTCACAGGAGGGGGCAGGGTTACCAGCAGGTAGTTAGCAATCAGGTTTACACAATCTATTCTCATAAGCAAATGTCTGAGAAAAGGTGCATCATTTCTAATGAAAGCCTCACTCAAACCGATTTCTAAGTACAAATTCAGTTGGTCGTGCCATGGCCAAAATAAGTTTAATATTTTTCATGTTGTTACCACTGCTGATGGTTGTTAGTGCCAATGGTAATGGTACCAACAACACCAGTCACCTTTGGTGCCCGGAAAGTCACCAGTTATTGGAAATCAATAGAAACGCGTTCAAACTGTGTCGGCCCACGTCATGTGTCAAAATGTCAGAAAGTGCCAAAAACATGACTGGTAACAGACTCCAGTGCCAAAATTTTACGAACACGTTCAAACAGTGCCAAAAAGTGTATTCAGACATTAGTCAGTACGTGGTGGTAGATGGCAACGGTACCCTATGGAACCAACAAGGTAATAAATAACCAGGTTTAACTATAACACGATTCAAATGAACGGTTTTGTAGCAAAACTTTTTGCTTCTCTTTTTGTAGCAAGTTGTATATATAACTTTGCTAAATAACACGTTTTGTGATACAGTGTGGACACACTTTTATTATAAACCACCAATAGCACCACGTGGCATGGCTAAACCAATGACAATAACAATACATGCATGACAATTTGGGGAACTCCCCTGACTTTCCCTGACTAAAATCCTTTTCCTTGACTTTTCAGGTCAGCATTAAATCACCAACTATTTTTTTATCAGATTTTAAAGGTAACCTTATAGCTGATCAGCAAACAGAAGATATAACAGATTGAATGTAAAATTATTATAAAACATGTATAAAAAACATGGGCCTACACCTGCAGACATGAAAGCCGTATACGTTCATTTCAGTAAAAATTCAGTGTAAAAAATTTTATACATGTTGTTAAAAATACACTCTATAATGTTCAATTAACTGATAGTTAATTTAAAAAAATAATTTTAAAAAGCAGAAACCCTACCTTAAACATGTTGACAGCTGCCTGCTGCGATGTCCAGTTCTCGTTGGGCCATACATTGGTTTCCATGGGTGGTAAACAAAACAGGGTCAACTCCATGAACATTCTCCATCCCAGTGTGCTACAGCCACGCGGTCACCCATCCATAATAGATGTGTACGGTCCCCATTT
>JAQIXP010004362.1:0-11653 GCA_034700285.1 Proteroiulus fuscus
AACATCATTTCGGATTGCTACGCCATTTCACGCTCAGCTTCCCCGCAACACCCGGGAGGGCCCATTCCCCGTCTGCACCAATCACACGACAGACTTTCCCCCGTCCCCCATCATGTGTACCTTAGCTCTATCCCCCCCACAAAACCAGCCCAAGAAGAGAAGCCATCATGCAAACAAGGAGGCGGCCATCTTTTTTTGTGTGTGTATACACACATACACAAATACATAACCCCTAGTTACCGCACCACTCCAACCATAATAATTGCATCAATTTGGGGTCCTCTTCCCCGTCGGCCCCCAAAGGCCCCCCCATAACCAAACAACACACAAAAGCCTCGGTAAAAACGCATTTTTTTTCTTCCCAGGCATGCATGCATGCATGCAGAAAGGCAGGCCGAATATTGGGCCTCCCAAAGTAAAGTTTGGCAACGTTCACTTTTATTGTATGATCAATATCTGGAGATCTACGGTAAATATTCTCAGCGTGGCAGCTTTTATTTTTCTAAGCCTTCCAAAAGTCAACATAGCTACCATAGTCAAACAAAATGCGCTGATTTCACTGGCCACGGTTCACTCGCAGTTGCCATTTGCACCAACAAGAGCAAGTATACAGTGCCAAAATGCATGCTGTCAAAAAAGACACCAAAAAATGGGGCTCCCCATCCAAGGATTTCGTGCAGGGTGGGTAAAGCCCCCCACACAACAAAATATGATCCAGGTGAGTGTTGTGCTTTGTGCGGACTCGGTATACTTCCGGCTCCGAACCGCTCCAGGATGCACTTCCCAAAGCATTTTGGGACATGTGAACCACCGGAGTAAGATCAACATCTGTTCTAGAATAGGTCAAAACAGCTCACAGACGGTGAATCTAGCTCACAGACGGCGAATCTAGCTCACAAACGGTGAAACCAGCTCACAAACGGCGAACCCAGCTCACAGACGGCGAACCCAGCTCACAGACGGCGAACCCAGCTCACAAACGGCGAACCCAGCTCACAGACGGTGAACTCAGCTCACAGACGGTGAACTCAGCTCACAAACGGTGAACCCAGCTCACAGACGGTGACATTAGCCCCAAAACGGTGACCCTAGCTCACAGACGGTGACCCTGTGAGCCTCCATGCTTGATTGGGATTAAAAAGTGACTCGGCTCCACCAACCAACCAACCACCAAAAAAGCGTTATTGCAGATGGTGGTTCAAGACCTCGTTTCCGGGTCACCAGTTCAAAAATTGTGGGGAAACAATTGCAAAAAGATCACCATCCAAGAACCGGAAGTGGCAATCTTTAACCCTAAAAAAACCCTGAACCACGTCGCCATGTTTTCCTGATACCCACGGGTCAACCATCCCGATGACCAAGCCAGGCCCTTGGATCACAGATCACGAATGATTGGATTGCCCAAAATCACGTATAATAAGATTCCAAAAACACGTTCCAAGATGGCGTCTGCCCACTTCCGGAATTTGCAATGTCAACACTTCCAAACTCACCAAGCCCATGCATGATGCCATGCATGGGCTGGACCATACCAAAGGTTCCGAACCCCCTAAAAAACAACTCGTGACATTTCACCTGTCAGATCACCAATCACGTTGAAGGTAGGCAATATTTGCTCATGTTCAACGGCGCACCTTCAGACCAACAGGCGCCATATTAATCTGGGTCTTAATTTATACATTTAAGAGAAAAATCACAAGATTAGGCCTATATATACATGCATCTAAAACTGGATAAGAATATTACATTTCTCGAAAGCCATTTTGTTTCATTTCCTTGTTTTGTTTATGCATTGGTTATGCATTATTTATGCAAATAATTTAAATAATTGATTTCAAATGCATGGACTTAATAAAAGAGTCCATGCATCATGGTTTAGGCCTATAAATGCGCTAAGCCTTATGTGCACTGCCAAAGACCATGAGCAACAGATATACCAAAAAATCAATAAAGCTGTTATATAGTCATTCAAAGGGCCTTATGGTAAAAAAGGCTCAATTGGCTACATTCGATTTCAGGCATGAAGTCTTAATCCAGTATAGAGGCTATACTTCAGTGGCAGGCAATTAGCCTATAGAGATGAAATAATCTTGGGGCCTGGGTCCTTAAAATTAAAGCAAATTCCATGACCATGCATATCCAGGCCCTCAATCCCATGAGTTCCCTTATTTTCCAAATATTTCTTAATATAAAGCTAATTACCTGACTTGCAATGCCCTTAATATGCATTATCTTAATTATTTTCCAAATAGGTCTATGATTCCTTGTCTTTCACTGACCATTCTCTCATTTTCCAGAGTTTTCACTAAATCAAAGCTAATTAATTGATCTAATTCTTGTACATTGTTAGTCCATTTTCTCATTTTCAAGAGTTTTCCTAAAACAGAAAGTAATTCCCTGACTTTCCATGACCAATTTACTCATGAGTTTTCCCTTCAAGAAAGGGAATTAATTCCCTGACCTGTTTCTCATTTTTCTGAATTTTCTTAAGATAAAAACAAATTCCTTGACTTTCCCTGATTATTTTTCTCGTTTTCCTGAAATCTGTTAAAATAAAAAACTAATTCCCTGACTTTTCCTATCCTTTCTTCATTTTCAAGAGTTCTCTTTAAAAAGCTAATTCCCTGACTTTTCCTATCCTTTTTTTTCAAATTCAAGAGTCCTCTTAAATCAAAAACTAATTCCCTGACTATTTTTTTTAATTTTCCTGAATTTTCTTAAAATAAAAAGATTAATTCCATGACTTAATTTCCTTACCATTTTCCCTTTTTCCTGAATTCTCTTAAAATAAAGATTAATTCCCTGACTTTTCCTGACCATTTTTTTTTATTTTCCTGAGTGTTCATAAAACAAAAAACTAATTCCCTGACTTTCCCTGACCATTTATTCATTTTCCTGAGTTTCCCTTAAAATTAAGATAATTCCCTGACTATTTTTTTTTCATGTTCCTGAATTTTCTTAAAATAAAAGATTAATTCCATGACTTTCCTGACCATATTCCCTTTTTCCTGAATTCTCTTCAAATAAAGACTAATTCCCTGACTATTCCTGACCAATTTTTTTTCATTTTCCTGAGTGTTCATAAAACCAAAACTAATTCCCTAACTTTCCCTGACCATTTATTCACTTTCCTGAGTTTTCCTTAAAATTAAGATAATTCCCTGACTATTTTTTTCATTTTCATGAATGTTCTTAAAATAAAAGATTAATTCCATGACTTTCCTGACCATTTTTCTTTCCTGAATTCTCTTAAAATAAAGACTAATTCCCTGACTTTTCCTGACCATTTATTCACTTTCCTGAGTTTTCCTTAAAATTCAGATAATTCCCTGACTATTTTTTTCATTTTCCTGAATTATCTTTAAATAAAAGATTAATTCCATGACTTTCCTGACCATTTTTCCTTTTTTCTTGAATTCTCTTAAAATAAAGACTAATTCCCTGACTTTTCCTGACCATTTTTTCATTTTCCTGAGTGTTCATAAAACAAAAACTAATTTTCTAACTTTCCCTAACCATTTATTCACTTTCCTGAGTTTTTCTTTAAAATAAAGCTAATTCCTCGACTTTACTTGACCATTTACTAATTTACTAAAAAAACTAAATCCCTGACTTTCCCTGACCATTTACTCATTTTTCTATGTTTTTCCTTAAAATAAAGCTAATTCCATGACTTTCCTTGACCATTTACTTATTTTCCTGAGTTTTTCCTTAAAATAAAGCTAATTTTCTGACTTTCCTTGACCATTTTTTTATTTTCCTGAGTGTTCATAAAACAAAAACTAATTCCCTGACTTTCCCTTGACCATTTACTCATTTTTTAATTTTTTTCCTTAAAATAAAGCTAATTCCTTGACCATTTCCTCATTTTCCTGAGTTTTTCCTTAAAATAAAACTAATTCCCTGACTTTCCATGACCATATTCCCTTTTTCCTGAACTCTCTTAAAATAAAGACTAATTCCCTGACTTTTCCTGACCATTTTTTTCAATTTCCTGAGTGTTCATAAAACGAAAACTAATTCCCTAACTTTCCCTGACCATTTACTCATTTTCCTGAGTTTTCCCTTAAAATAAAGCTAATTCCCTGACTTTCCCACATTCAATAACGCGAAAACATCAATTCAGTCAATTACCTTTGCACTGTTACACACTGAGTCAAAGCCTTAAACATTGAACCAGACCATTTCCAATAAGTCGTCTGACATTGATCCCTGGGTAAGGGTTTTGTGATTTATGCTCAGAAACAAGTATAGTCAGAAGAAAGAAGGAGAAATTCCCAGAGTTCCACATTTTTTCTTATATGCACTCTCCATATATATAAAAGCATAATATAACATATCCCAATGGACCTCCAATGCTTTTAGATGATCCTATATGAGTTGCAGCAAGCTAATGCTGTATGCATCAAATGCAAAGTAATGCAATATGGAAGCCATTACTTGGGCACAAAAGAATGGGGAAATCCCTTGGGGGGGATTGGGCCCCCCCTTTCCCCCAAGCAAAGGATACATTTGCACTATACAAATGGTCCATTCATTGCAATGCATCCATGCAGAAAACTTAGTTGAATGCCAGCAAAACTTCTTAATTTAATTGAATAAAGAAACCAAAACATCCTTTTGCTAACCAGAAAGTTAAAGCTTTTGAAAAACATCTCAATTCTTTTCTAAAATTTTAAAAAAAAAAAGTTTTGTTTGTTGAATTTTGTCTAATATCATGCCATTTCCAAGTCATGTTGAATATTCAACCCCTCCCCCCCCCCCCCAGTTTGCAGAATACACCAGACTTCCATCAGAATTTCCATCAATATTCATTATTCCAAATTTCAATAGCAATTGCGAAAAATTGCCAAAAAAAAAAAACCAACTTATAAATATTCCAAGTGGTGAATTTAGGTAATATCTCACACGACAATGTCAATTTTATGAAAACTTTCTTAATTCCTCCAGATGATTATTTTCTAAAATATTGATCGAAGTTTTCTTAGCTTTATTTTTTAGAGGTTTTCAAAATATATCAGCTTCAAAGAGAATTTGTCTAAATTTCTTAATTTTCTGAATTTCTTAGTTTAGTTTTCCTTGAGTTTTTCAAAATTTCACAAGTTTCATTTTGACTTTTTTTCTAAATTTCACAAGTTTCATTTTGACTTTTTCACTTAGACTTTTTTCTAAATTTCACAAGTTTCATTTTGACTTTTTCACTTAGATTTTTTTCTAAATTTCACGAGTTTCATTTTCACTTTTTTCTAAATTTCACAAGTTCCATTTTGACTTTTTTCTAAATTTCACAAGTTTCATTTTGAATTTTTCTAAATTTCACAAGTTTCATTTTGAATTTTTCTAAATTTCACAAGTTCCATTTTGACTTTTTTCTAAATTTCACAAGTTTCATTTTGAATTTTTTCTAAATTTCACAAGTTTCATTTTGACTTTTTTTCTAAATTTCACAAGTTTCATTTTGACTTTTTTTCTAAATTTCACAAGTTTCATTTTGACTTTTTCACTTAGACTTTTTTCTAAATTTCACAAGTTTCATTTTGACTTTTTCACTTAGATTTTTTTCTAAATTTCACGAGTTTCATTTTCACTTTTTTCTAAATTTCACAAGTTCCATTTTGACTTTTTTCTAAATTTCACAAGTTTCATTTTGAATTTTTCTAAATTTCACAAGTTTCATTTTGAATTTTTCTAAATTTCACAAGTTCCATTTTGACTTTTTTCTAAATTTCACAAGTTTCATTTTGAATTTTTTCTAAATTTCACAAGTTTCATTTTGACTTTTTTTCTAAATTTCACAAGTTTCATTTTGACTTTTTTTCTAAATTTCACAAGTTTCATTTTGACTTTTTTCTAAATTTCACAAGTTTCATTTTGACTTTTTTCTAAATTTCACAAGTTTAATTTTGACTTTTTTCGAAATTTCACAAGTTTCATTTTGACTTTTTTCGAAATTTCACAAGTTTCATTTTGACTTTTTTCTAAATTTCACAAGTTTAATTTTGACTTTTTTCGAAATTTCACAAGTTTCATTTTGACTTTTTTCGAAATTTCACAAGTTTCATTTTGACTTTTTTCGAAATTTCACAAGTTTCATTTTGACTTTTTTTTAAATTTCACAAGTTTCATTTAGACATTTTTCTAAGTTTCACAGCTTTCTCTGAGAGTTCTTCTAAATTTTTCAGCTATTCTTGAGAAATTTTTCAAAGTTTCTCAGGTTTCGCCAAAAACTTGTCTATATTTCCCAGGTTTTTAAAAAAATTCTCTTAACTTCTAGAAAAATGTGAATTTTTCCAAACTTTTCTGTAAAACTTTATATTTCCCTAATTTTTTTTTAGAAAATGTGAAATCTATTTGTCTTTTATATAAAACTTTATATTTCCCTAATTTTTCTAGAAAATATGAAATCTCCTTGTCTTGTCTAAAAAAAACCCTTTCTTTTCCTAATTTATTTATGAAAATGAAATCTCCCTTAATTTTCTGAAAATATGAAATTTCCCTGACATTTCCATAATATGTAGCCTAACCACAACTTCCCCAACAATGCCAGATTTTTCCGCTATGGTAAGAACCGTAGTTAACTTCTGAGAGGAATGAAATTCCATGCCGTAATTTATGGACGACCCCATAACTAGCAACCAAAATAGAAGCCTGTCACTTTTTCTAGAAAATTATCCCCTGTGCATGGGAAGCAAACTTCCAGAACCAATCACAAAAGAAACTTCACTCATAAATATACAGTGCTGCCATACATCACACTAAAAAAACTCCCCATCATCCTGCTCTTCTCTCCCTATTCTGCATGGATTCATTGTGAATTTTCATGCAACTGACACTAGAGTTCCGTACATGTTTTGTCATCATTAAAAGCCGCCATCTTTTTTTAACAACACTTATTTGTACATGCATCTGTTCCCTATTATTTGCGCCAATATACAGTTTAGTCAATTGCTTGCCTTTTATCCACGCATTTTGGAACACAATAGGACAACATATTGACAACTTAAACTTGCAATTTAAGGGGAGATTCCCTGCTCATCCTGCCAGCTTTTGCATGCAGGTGGCGCCAACCAACTCAGGCATTCAGGATTCATTCAAATTCACCAAAATATTCCAAGTTCAAGTAAAAAAAACGCCATCTTTGATGAATAGAGCTTTTAGGTACCATACTAAAATGGCGGCCCATGTTATCTGCCATAGACTTATGGCGCCATCTACGCTGAAAAACTGCCAACTACAGCTTACCCCATATTAAAATGGCAAGAAATTGTTTTTCTTTTACAGTTTTGTCAAATGTTGCATTTTGGGAGTACTTTTGAAAATACTAAAATGGTGGCCCATGTTATTTGACATTGACTTATGGTGCCATCTATTATGAAAAATTGTCAACTACAGTTTGTCCCATACTAAAATGGTAGAAAATGTGTTTTTTCTGTCACATGTTGCATTATGGGAGTGCTTTTGAAGGGGGAGAATTCGACCAATTTCCAGTTATATACAGGAGTTTCTACAGAAAGTTTGAAGCAGAAAAGTTAAAATTAATGTTCTTCATGCAGAAAACTAACTTCATCATGAATTTTACAGAAACAGATTGCTTTTACAGAAAAAATATTAAGCAACAAAATTAACATTACAAAGTTTTACAGAAAACTAATCTTCATCACGATTTCTATTAGAAGCGGATTATTTTTACAGAAAGTTTGAAGCAGAAAAAATTAAAATTGATGTTTCCCAGAAAACTAACTTAATTCATCATGAATTAATTTACAGAAACAGATTGCTTTTACAGAAAATATTAAGCAGCAAAATTAACATTACAAAGTTTTACAGAACACTAATCTTCATCACGATTTCTATATAGAAATGATTATTTTTACAGAAAGTTTAAAGCAGTAAAAATTAAAATAGATGTTCCCCAGAAAACTAACTTCATCATGAATTAATTTACAGAAACAGATTGCTTTTTACAGAAAATATTAAGCAGCAAAATTAACATTACAAAGTTCTACAGAAAACTAAATGGCTTAATTCACATCACGATTTCTGCAGAAAGTTTGAAGCAGAAAAAAATAACATCAATGTTCCATCCACAGAAAAGTAGGTTTCATCCCAATGTACATCACAATTGTTTTTCTACAGAAAATTTGAAAGTTTTCATTTATGCAGAAAACAAATGTAAATATTTCCGCAGAAATCCGTCCCATGAATTACAAATACATTTTCTGCAAAAATTTGCAACCCAGTTGTTCCTTATTTTTCAGTAAATTTGCCACATAACAAGGCAATAAATTAAAAGTAACAATTGGTCCCCCCCCCCAGGTGCAACGGTGGGGGATGGGGGATCCTCAACCGAAAAAGTGGTCAACCACAAAAACCCGGACATTGGTCCACACGTGGTTACACCGCAGGAAGCAGATGGCGCGAGGAGCACGTGCATCACGCATGTGCAGTGGGCCATTCAAAGAGGGAGCTGCATGCCATGCACGTGTGGCTCCCTAAATGGCGTAAAAACACGGCGGATTTCAAGCCAAACATTGTTATATGCGGAACCGCCACAATTTGGGGGGAGGAGGAGGGGGGGGGGGCAATTAAACCAACCCTAAATAATACACCTATTGATAAGCACTAATAAAACATCTGTGAACAATGGGATTGAAGCACAAAAACGGTGGAAACATTTTCCATAATTTGTCTATTTTCAATAAACCTCTACTCATGGTCAGTTTGAAAAAAAAAATTCATATATTTTGAATTTGCAAAATGTAATACCCCGATGTGTATTTCTTTAAGCAGACTGGTGTACTTGCTATTTGGGGGAGATGTAGGGATATTGCCCCCCCCCCTTCCCCCGAAAATTCTCTTAAATTGCGCCACTCCGTGGTAATTAAGATGTTCTGTAAAATATCATGTAATACCCAATGCTATTTATTTAAGCAGTGGTGGTGTACTTTTTTATTGGGGAGGGGGGATGTAGAATTAGTTCCCCCCCCTTACCTCGGTGGTAAGATGTTGTGTAAATATATTTAAATGTTTCATTTAAAAAACCGTTTTCTGAAAATGAAATTTATATTTTCACAAAATTTTTTTCACAAATTCCCAAAAAAAAATGAACACAAATTCCCCCCCATCCCCCCCAAAAAAAAATTTACACAAATTCCCATAAAAAAAGAAAAAATCCCCCCCTCCCAAAATTTACACAAATTCCCACCAAAAAATGTACACAAATTTCCCCAAAATATGCATTTATTCAGGCCTATATTTTAAAATATATATATATTATTAAATAGGCCTGCTTTTTGAAATTCATATTAATTTTCTGAACAACTTTTAAAAAACTATACAAAACATTTTTCTCAAAAATTCTCCCAATAGAGAGATTGTTTAATTTCATGAAATTCTTTACGAAATTTTATAAAAACGAAATTCAAATGTATTTCGTTTGTGTGATTGCAAAAATAGACAATTTCCTTAAATTTTATTAAGACCCAGTGAACCAATGGCAATAAAGTGCTGTGTGACCAACTAAAATACTGCATATTTGTCCCTATACCTTCTGCATGTTTCCTGCTGGTAAACTCCTTATATCTGGCAGCATTGGGATTTCGTTTTATTTCAAGTCTCATTTAAAAATACGAAAAAAATTATATAATTTCGTGAAATACAGTCCTTTTTTTCCTTGAAAAAATGGGACAGGATATGACATCACCAAAGGAAAATTTCTTGAATTAATTTACATCTAACGAAAATTCGCAACCTCTCCAATTTCTCAAATTTCCAAATATTTAAAAAATTCCTATTTTCTAAAAATAAAAGACAATTTTTTTAATGTAAAATAATTGTTTAACTTCATATTCTTTTCACTGAACAAATTAAAATACTTTTCCTGTATATAACTTTTAGATTGTAACTTAACAATGATTCTTTCAAGGAAATTTTTACAAAAATCCATTTACCACAAAAAAATCATGTTTTTTCCGATAATGGCAAGTCCAATTAAAGTTTGAATTTCCAAGCCCATCGTCACATATTGTAGTCATCATATTGAAACTAACTCGCAACACTTTGAGACTTTCCCAAGCCAAAAATTCACTGACTTTCCATTGCATGCATGCACTTTCCACGCGATTTAGCAATGAAAAAAAAACGTTATAAATTTAGAAATAGCGTTAAAATATGCATTGGATTCTCTATAAAATCTTTTAAATTGTATGAAAGGCCATTTGTACATAAACAAAACCTCCCCTCGAAATAATGTTTGCATTTCAATTCTTATTCAGCAGCTTTTATCACTGAAGTCCTAATGCATGCCATTGCAACTCTATCTAACCCTGTTATAATCAATAGAGAAGAAGGGCTCATAATATTATACAGGAGGAGGAGGAGGAGCTCTATATTTACATAATATAGCAAAGCCCATGAATCCAATTATTACGATTATTCCTCCCTCGACCAAGACGCCATTTTGTTTTTTTATCATCATTACCCAAATTCAAAACTAGGACCAAGGTTCAATTCTGGTGAAAACATCGAAAAAGTGAACCAAAAATCCCCCACCCTACCCAACAATTAATAGGCGTGTTTTGGCGTATACCCTGTTACCATTTGGATACATAGTTAGGACCTTGAGCGTTTTACTGTTGACGCCAGCTGTTTTATCGTTTTGAATAACGATGCCGGGTAACCAAATGGGTAACCAACCTGTTATCTACCTAAGTAGGTGGTGTACCAAATGAGGTAACAGAAATTATGGATGCTTCGTACAGGAAAATCATCGAATGAAGAACTTTGCGTTTTAGCGTTTTGCTTGTATCCTATGATAAGAGTTAAGAACTACTTGTAAACTGGATAACTACAGCGTGTGACAGGGTAATAACGCCAAAATACACCTAATAACATACTCCTTGTATTTCCAATCTTACCCTGAATACGTTATATTGCTCGTGCAGCTTTGCACCCTATTCAAGAAAAGAGTAGGCCTAAACTGAATAGTAAAAAATCAGACCGTGCAGATAACCAGCTCGAATTTACCCAGAATTCTTTAAAAAACAAGTTCTTTGTGCTAATTGGTCCATTTCAATTCTACAGTTTATTCATTTCTTGAACGTAGTATTGCGCTAACCCATGCATTATTAACCGCTTGGTTGACCATTCATTAGCAAAAGCCGCAATTCCAGCCAGCAGTACCGTATAAGACTGGCGTAAACGCAGCGCCCTCTGTGGGCCAAAGCAATTACTATCATAAAATCAACGCCCACAAGTACAATACAGTGCATATTACCAGTACTGCAGCAACTGGTTCACAAGAGGGAGCTCCATTTACATCATTAATGTTACGACAAGGTTGACTATGTCTATAGTCAGTTTCCATAGACTTTTGGCCCTGGGCCCGCCACCTAGCGTCAGTTTTATTTTCATCAATTGCATTTAGCTATACACGGTGGGCTTCCATTGGCTCTTTGGGGCAAATAGCATAATGTAAGGTTAGGATTCGTCTGTGCTGGTATCCTAACTTATAGCCTGTAGGTTAATAGGGTTTCAGGGCCAGTTGCACCAACAAGAGTTAACATTAACCCAATTAATAGGCATGTTTTAGCGCTATTACCCTGTTACCATTTGGATACATAGTTAGGACCTGGAGCGTTTTACTGTTGACGCC
>JAQIXP010004363.1:0-11652 GCA_034700285.1 Proteroiulus fuscus
CGAATCATGCATCTGAAACTCGCGCACGCGCGCCAACCCATCCAGGGTCAAACTATGACTCTCGTTAAACACAAAAAATAACGATAAACACAACACTAACGCTCGCCAACAGCATGTTTTTTCTGGGTTTTTTTGCCATCAAATTCACTGTTATCATTTCTACTTTCACCAGCAAATTCCTGATTGGTTTCTTCTGGTTCTTCAGGGTTTTCAAGAACTGAGTAAATTTCACATTCAATACCTTCAGATTCTCCTTCATTTGAGTTGTCATCATCAGATACTTCACCATTTAATATTTTTTTAAATATTTTGATCATCTATATGAAGTTTTTCCTCATTCTTACTATAGAAAAAGTGTGGTGCAAATGAAGTAAGTAGGCGTAATCGGCATGCAAACAAATTCACGAATTCAAAAGCTAAATTGGTTAAAACCGTCCGGCATGCTAGCGTGACGTCACTCAACCGGATGCAGTCATGCCCGCCATTCTGAAAATCATATAAGAAATGCTGTCTGCTCATTAGTCAACTCGAAGATGCCTAACCTGGTCAGAAAACAATGGCAGCATAGCTGAAAACGATTTCATTGCTGTAAAGCATGAACCATGCAGGAAAGGGCGTGGCTTACAAATAGTTGTACTTATAATGCAAAGCATTATAACAAGACTAAAGGCAGCAAACAATGTAAGCATATTCATAGCAGACAACGTTTCTCTTCAGGACAGCATGCAAGACGTAAGCATGGTGATTTCAGGTTAGAAATCACGTGCCTACGTTAGTTAGTTTTTTAGCAAACTAATCATGCCGAAAACGGCTAGTACATGAGAAACAGCATTTAAAAACTATATAAACTATAATAATATTTTATTGAATGCAAATCTTAGTTATAGAAACACTGCTAGTATAATTTTAAAATATTGAGAATGTGCTTACATATATAAGTAATTTGCAAATGTATCACATGTTGTATTTTTATATCCTCTGTGTAAAATTGTGCACAATAATGCACGTTTTTCAACATGCAATAAATAGTTAATTTTTCATTAAAACGTAGCATTCGAAACATAGAAAGCTTCTTTATTATATGAAGAATTAATATTACACACAAAAATTTATTTAAAACAGCTATTCAGACAAAATTTAGGTCAAAATGTTTACTTGGCTCATTTTGCAAATCCTCATTAGCCATGTGAAAAAATTTGATAAATTTATAAGTATACTCAATCAATGGCACCTAAATGGCTGTTATGCAAGAGCTAAGGCTATCTGTGTTTGGATTAGTCCACTAAACTAGAGGTAAAATGACTTTTTTTGCAATCAATGAATCCAGCTGAAGTGCACCAAAGCGGATGCCATGAACGAAGGGAATTTAAATCCGTGTTTACATCAACTATTTATTTGTTAAGTCAGGCCATCCATCTTCCATTTCTCTTCAACACCAATGACATGATCAATGACTGATGCCCAGGTCTCTTGCATAAGCAAGTCTGCACCTTAATGAATAAGGCCATTAATATCATGAAGGTTTAAGGTTGTGTTGCTATAAGCCACATAGCCTTTAATTTGACTCCATGTCATTTCAATGGAATTTAATTAACAGTGGTATTTGGGTAGTCATAACACCTTATGCCCAGCTTTCTCTACCAAGACATCCACTTTCATGTCATTGAATCTATTATAAAACTAGACAGATCAAACAGAATGTGAACATGGTCAAGCTAAATAATACATGCCCATGTGTATGCATATAGCCATACCTTGATTTGTCCACTTTTACCAGATCTAACAACTAAGCAACTGTCATGCATTCAGAAAAAGTGACATTTTTAGAAGTGATCCAAGTGCAGACATTATCTTTTCTCCACTTTCTGCTTGGCACAAGCTCAACCTAAAAACACTACATTTAGCACCGTGAAATTAATTTTTTTTTCTGTTGCATAAATTTACCTTCCCTGAATGGAAGGACGCCTTATCCATGACATTAAATCTTCCAGGGTAGAGTAATGGAAGGATGGTTTAAACCAGAATTCCAAGGTGGGACCATCCATCTCCTCATGGTAATCTCTTGCACTTTTTCTTGAAACATCAATTCACCACCACTCAGGAAGCCTACAAATATGCATTATACTTATGCTATTGTTGTTTGACAACAGGATAGGACAACAACAAGAGTGTACCTGCATACTACCAGTGCTGCCAATGTGTCAAAATCCACCTGACTACATGACAAAATAAGTTTTCCTTAGTAGATGTGATTGTTTAGTGGAAGGCTCTAGAGACTGACCACTGTTTATCCATGTTACAGTGAGATAATAGATGGTATTTCAAGCAAGTGTGATGCTGCCTTATTTCTTGTAGGTAATAGTGCTGCCACACAACAATGCCATTGGGTTACAACAACCTGCTGTTCCTGTGTCACTTCAAGTAACTGGAACCCAAATTGTGAAGTGTCTTATGAAGGATTGCCCTTGACATGTCAGGTAAGTTGTCATCATTCTTAATGGAATGGAGGATATTATTCAATGTGTGTGGTTTATTGTTGAAAAGATATTGGTAAACAGTACGTCAAATCTCCACTATGAAAATCATCCATCTTGGCAAGATGGGTTCATTTCCCAATAGCATTTGGTCTTTTTTAATGGTGACTGCACCTTGCCTACAGTTATCAAGTATTCACTACAATTAAAGGTGCTGCTTTGAGCATAAGAATGATCACATGCATAGTATGTCAACAGGAATGGGAACTGTAGGCAATCTTTGCTCTATGGGTAGTTTGTACGCTGTCATCATCATCAGTAGGCCCATTTCCATTCCATTCCCACATCCTTAATGACATGAATCACCAATGGCACATGTATTGGGTTAGATAATGTAAAATAGGAGTGTCATGGTTAGGTTTGGTAAGGTGAGGAGATATACAGGACTCCCGCAATTTTACTGCATTCGACAGGTGAATTGAGTTTTGGATGCTATCACAAATCTTAGTTGTTGCTGCTGTTGTTGTGGTGATGGTTGTGGTGGTGGTGGGAGCTTCCACAGGGGTGGGTGCTCCCTTCAGGGTGAGCACTCTCTTTTTGGAATTGACTGCTCTCTCGAGGGCAGGCAATTCCCCCTCAGGGCAATTTCCCCCCAAATTCCCCTCTCCGGGTATGTCTCTTCTATTTAGTTCCATTATGACATAAATGGTGACCACTAACATTAGTTTTCTGTATAGAAGTGGGTTCTTTGGTAAGGTGAGGGCACATGAAGAAAGGTTAGGTTAGGTGGCCACATATGTGTACTGCCATGCTCTGGTGTTGGTTTACCTATTCCAAAGTGTAATTACTTATACAAAAGCAAATACATGAGGTCCACCCTAAATATAATGGTAATGCATGACATGACTTGAGTAACACATGCATAAGATGCATACAGAGGATATCACAACACTAAACTACACTAACCAATAAGCTGTGTTTTTTTCTTATTCTGCACATGCTCACTGACACATCAGTCAACCTGGATGCCTTTTTACCACCTTTTATTTAACTTCACATGAGCGATGTTTGTTTGTTTGTTTGTTTGTTTGTAATCTTTCAAATCTTTGAGCCTTTCGTTTGCTAGGTTCCAGATGAGCTACAGACCTGAAATTTTGTACAGAGTATCTTTTCGTGGTACATTTTAATGTATCAAATTTGTATGGGTCTGTGATAAGTAAAAGTGTTACTTTATACTTACAATTTTTATTATATTATTGCCAAGATTGCTATAATTATTACGTTCCAAAAGCAATGAATGAGTACAGTTTAGACTTTGTACACGTAATGCATACGTTCACTTTTGCTATGAATAATACTTAGACATTTGGTCTAGTGGTTAGCATGCCTGTATCTCATACTGGAGGTACAGGTTCGATTCCCAGTAGGGATTTTTTATACATTTTGTTTCTGTTGCCTTTTCAGTTCTACTAGCAACCGAACTATGACCTTCTACATGGAAGGTCCCTGGGTTCGATTCCTGGCACTGGATTTTTTTGTTTTTACATTTTTTTCTTTGCCAGTTTTGCTAGCAACCGAAGTATGACTTTCTAAATGGAAGGTCCCTGGTTTCGATTCCCGGCACAGGATTTTTTACACTTTTTTATTGCCAGTTTAGCTAGCAACCGAACTATGACCTTCTACATGGAAGGTCCCTGGGTTCGATTCCCAGCATGGGATTTTTTTTACATTTTTTTTCCTTACCGGTTTTGCATGCAAACGAATTATGACTTTCAAAATGGAAGGACTCTGGGTTCATTCCCGGCACAGGATTTTTTTAACCTTTCTTTCATTGCCGGTTTTGCTAGCAACCGAACTATGACTTTCAAAATGGAAGGTCCTTGGGTTCGATTCCCAGCATGGGATTTTTTTACACACATTTTTTTTATTGCCGGTTTTGCTAGCAACCAAACTACATGGCCTTCTACATGAAAGTCTTTGGGTTTGATTCCTGGTACAACATTTTTTTTTTACATTTTTTATTCTTGCGGTTTTGCTAGCAACCGAACTATGACTTTCAAAATGGAAGGTCCCTGGGTTCAATTCCCGGTACGGAATTTTTTTTACACACTTTTTTTATTGCCGGTTTTGCTAGCAACTAAAGTCTATGGCCTTCTACATGAAAGGTCCCTGGGTTCGATTCCTGGTACAACATTTTTTTTACATTTTTTTCCTTGCGGTTTTACTAGCAACCGAACTATGACTTTCAAAATGGAAGGTCCCTGGGTTCGATTCCCGGCACAGAATTTTTTTGGCACATTTTTTTATTGCTGGTTTTGCTAGCAACCAAAGTCTATGGCCTTCTACATGAAAGTCCCTGGGTTCGATTCCTGGTTCAACATTTTTTTGGACATTTTTTTTCGTTGCGGTTATGCTAGCAACCGAACTATGACCTTATACATAGAAGGTTTCAAATTTCATTTTGGATAAAAGGGGGTCTTAAAAAAATTCGTTTTTTTACTGTACGCTTGTTTCATATTCATTATGCCTGTGCAGGCTGTTCTTCTTGGAGGTAAAGCAACACATTCATGAGCATTATTTTCTCAGCAGAGGAAAGAGCTTTTCCTATAGAAAACTCAAATGGAACATGAAATGGGACGTCCATGGGAAAATGAAACAAAGGTATTCTATAATTTAGTTAATGAAAAGTAAATCAATCTAAAATTCATGTATGAAAATTAATATACATAATCAAATTATAATAGGTAATTAAAGTTGGAAAATAAGCATCTGTGACACAAGCATGACAAGAATGTAAGCTTTCGGCATGTACACATGTGCCAAATATCACATTCATTTTTGAAAGATGCATGCTGTAAATTTTCACTTGGCACATGTGCATGGCTATCAATTACATTAATTAATACTTACAAATTCTTTGCTTTTGAAACCTTAACTTTTTATAAAATGGAAATGCTTGGCCTGGTAGAAGTTGTTGCAGACACTGTTGGCATTTTAAAAATGTTTTCCAAAGCAGAAAATTAAGTTTAACACTAGCTGCATTTGATTTTAAAAGTTCAGCACTCATTTTTACAGTTATTTCTTCATAATTTTCACATGTTGAATTTTCCACTATTTGCATGTAATTTACAACTTTTGTAGCACATTTTAAGCCCTTTCTTGGTCCATTTTAGTCCTGTGCTGCACGTTTCTTAGCAAGATGCTGTGTTTTTCTTTATTTAGCCGAAAGCTTTTTCGAAAATAGGAATGTGGTTTATATCGAAGTAGCCACTATCATACCAGGACACTTTGTTATTACTTGAACACCAAATTTATTATAGCTAGCTTTATTTTTCATATCCTCCTTTAAAATTATTGAGTAAGCAAACAATATACTTGGACAAATTTTGCTACTGAGATTGTCCAAGAAAAGAATGGCTATGTCATTATATATGGTTGAGAAGTTGATTAAAATGGCTCATCTTATATATTTTCATTCACAATAGGCATATTATTTTGTTTTTCACAAATGTTTTAATTTTGAATGAATATGTCACTGGAGACTGGGTTGTAAACACACAATTCACTTATAATGATTTCAGTCTAAGGTTCCAGACAATAGAACACTTTCATCAATCTCAGTCCCATCCTGCATAAAACAGAAGGTTTGGTTGACATCAGTCATGTACAGTTTTGACATCCTGTAATTTAAATTTTGGTGTATGAACCTATCCAAAATATTTCATGCTGCACAATGTTACACAAATATTCAAATAAATCAATAAGCTCCACATAACTTTTTACAGATATACAATTTGTAACTTTTAAGTCATCTGACCAAACTTTAAATTATGGCATGTTGACTGAAAACATTATTAAAAATATGAAATTACTCTTGAAATTTTTTTAACAGTCTAACACAGTAGTTTAATGTATATGTCACTGATTAAATCTCAACATCTTCAACATAACATCGCGGGATATACTGTTGTGTATTTAATGTATGCTTGTGCAAAGGCCAAATGTAGAATAACTTTTGAGTTAGGAGCGAGCATTTCTCTTCCGTATAAATTAAGTTGTACACATTAAGGTGGGAAGTTTATTTACTTTGCAGTACAGAACAGACCAGTTGAATTTAAGTTCTATTATTGACAACTTACTGGTTATTTTAAAAAGTTGGGATTGAGATGTTCTCTTAACCCTAGCATTTGACCAATGAAGTTCCCACTTTGTAATCATGCCCAAATACAGAAACTACTTCTCTAGTGACATGACAAAAATTGGTTCATCTTTACTAATAATCAAATCTGCACTCTGCAATAATTATTAGCAAAGAATATTATGTTTATAATCAAATTACTACTCCATTGCTAATAAAGTCCTCAGCATAAGGACAATTTTGACTGATTACCAATTAAATCCATTTCCTGCATGCTCATCCAGCATTGGTCCAATATCCTCTTCAGTCCTTAAAAAAAATTATTGAAAACTCTTAAAGTTTTTTTCATGCAATAATATAGATATATAAGACATTTTTTGATATGTACTTTTCTTTTATCATATATGCAAATATATAAATTTGCATATCCTTTTTAAAAGACATCGGGATTGATTGACGATTAAATAAGAATTTTTAAACTTTAAAATTGTAATGCCTTTCATATAAAAAGGAATTTACATTCACTAATTTAGTATGAAATTGAAGGAAACAATTTTTAGTTTTTGTTATACAAAGGAAAACCTTGCAATTAACACAATGGATAAGTGTTTTTCCTTGACATTTTGTCATTCGGCATCGGAGATTATTTTTTAAATTTACCAATTCTGGCAAATGCCTTGCCCCTATTTTTCTTAAATGATTTGGTGGTGTAAGGACATGTTTCGATTGCAGAAATTGTTCTTTTGATTCATTGGTATCAGTGTCCATTGATTCTTCTCCACATTTAATTAATGAATCTTCTAGCTGCATTTTAAACTCCAACAATGTCAAAATTTCTGAATTTTTTTTCTGAAGAGATGAAGAGATTTTTGACTTAAAGTGTTCTACAAATAATTAATGTTAACTTCAAATCACTAACCCTATACCAAAACCAAGCAAAAGAATGGTGTAAATGTCCCTCTGCTGGTGATGAGTTGAGCTTGGTGTGTGGTGTGATGTATCACTCTTTAGAACACTTTCTTTATAGCTGCTTTCACTAAATTGCACTGACCTAAACCCATTATTGATTGGTTTCACTATAAAAATGGGACATTTGGACAATTATTCCTTTAATTATGTAGGCAAAGGTATAGTACTGTAGGGATTTTTCATATTCGACTTAAGAGTTAGTAATAGAATATCAACGACATTATATACACACCCAGCACAAATTGCAAATCCTGGAAACATTTTATTCCTTAAATGATGTTTTCAAAGATGTTAGGGACTTTTACACTTTCCACTGCTTAAGGGAACTTAAGGATATAGGGTGATTTATGGGAAATCAATGCCCAGCCTGCAAATTTTTTGCAAATTTGCAAAACTTGCAAATACATCTTATTTGAGTTTAGTTTAGATGCATTAGGGGTAAAATAGATGTTTTTAACACCAAATTAGTTTCAGTTCCATTTACATCTATTTTTTGGTGGCTATTTTAAATTATTACCCTTTAATTTGACTAAAATTATGCTGATATTGCATTAAAATTACAATTAAAGTACATCATAATTGCATTATTCAAATGCATTGTTAATGCACTTTCAAAATTTACACTTTTAATGCATTAAGTACATTTTTTATATAAAAATAGTGCATTTTTTCTAATATAATGCATGTCTTTTCCCCCTGGGGTGTGGTTAATGCAAATTGCTAATAGATAATTATCATAACTGTGTACTAATGAGATTTAAAGCAAAGTAAATAAAGCTTTCCCACCAACATGTGGTTATAATATTTCTAAAATCTATGTGGTAGTCCAATCCATAGGCAAGCCATTACTTTCACAATCTGTGTCGATCGAGCTACCGACATTAATGATAATACTGCAGTAAGCTATAGTTCAAAACTACACAATTCAATTAAGATAAAAACTTAAAAAATTAAATTAAAACATAAATAATGGACGAAAGCAACACACTTGACTTTTTCTTGAATACATAAGCCAAGCTGACCTTAAATCTAATTTTGCAATGCTCACCATTTTTCTGGCCGATCACCGTAAGCCTTTTTCTTGTCACCCTTCACTGGTGACTCAAAATCTTCTGGGTGCAAAAACATGTACATTTAAAGTCGTAAAACAAAAACTGCTAAACTAAGTTTTATTTATACATAACAATAAAGTTTTTTATTCAACATACACTTCATACATTATAGTGCATAGAAAAGACTAAATCTGAATGAGAATTCTTGGTAAAGAAAATCTCCTTCAGTGATATGAGTCAAAAACATAATATATTCACCAAAAACACTTCTCTTAAATGTGATCAGCTGACCCCTAAAGATTTGGAAAGTTCTAAAGGGATAACCCCACTGAACCAGTAGCCAACCTAGATATTTATGGTAGGCCATGCAGACCTTTGGATGGGCAAACATGGAATAAACTATAATAAAACGTTCCATTTCCGAAATCTTAGGGGGCCACAAGATTTAGGGTGGCATGGCCCATCCTACCCCCCTGACTATGGGCTCGAACCCCACTACTCTTCCAGACCTTTCTATATCTTTCTAAAAAGGGGGAAATTATGCAAAATTAAGGTAAACAAAATTATCTCTAAATTAAAAAGGGATGCCCTAAAACCACCCCCCTTAAAATAATTGATACCCCTAATGTTTTGACTAAAACCCAGGGGACTCCAACTACAGGAAAAAGGAAAAAGTCAAGAATTACATGTAAATATACTTAAAAACTTAAACCTGAAAAAAGGACACTTAGCAAAAAATGAAAGTAACCAAAAAAGAAAACAATAGTATTACAAAAACACTGAAAACCTCACCAAACTCCCCCCAAACCAGTGAGGACTCACTGGAGAACACAGGCAGTGGCAACAGGGGTCAATGACAACCAAATTGTACAAGCATAATATAGTTGCGCATCTCAAGGAGCAAGAAAACCTCCATCTGTGTGAGGCAGGCAGTCTGCGAATCTGGAGCAGATGTTGGTGACAAGCCCTGATCGGTGGGGTGCCTCCAGACATGGTATTGGGAACATGCTGTGAAAATGTCTGGACACGCAGCAAAGTCCAGACTGGACAGTGTCTACAGGATCCAAAAATGGGTGTGGTGGGTGGCCTTCAATGGCAACATCACCAAGATGCCCCAGATCAGGCATAGCAGGTCCATGCAGGGCATGGACAGCCTCTTGCACCAGAACAATGATCTACCCTGGAGAGGTAGAACTTACCGATAAGGTCCATGGCACTGCTGGAGAATTGACAACAGCTTTTACGGTACTTATGAAGATGAGCCGAACATTGAGCAGTGGCTACTGGACATTAGCGGCCGGTATGGAATCATCTTTACATCAACTCTGCCAGCCAAATCAGCGGCCGATCTTGAGGAACTTGAAGAGCTTGAAGCCCACGATGGTGTTGCCTGATTAATTCAGAAATTCAACTATGGAATTTATCATGAACAAAAAAATGATCTACCATATTTTTCCCTTGTAATGCTAGATACCTCCTTGCTAGATTGAGGGGTGAAGAGGGGGATGCCTGAGCAGGCATATCCTAGTCCAAATATTTTGCAGGGTGTACATAGCAGTCAAAAACAAGAGAGTGACACAGGGCAACTGGACCCAAGCAAAGTGGGCTTTAAAGGGGTGGTGGCAACAATCATTCAGCTCCCACCATTTCCTGTGATCCTGTTGTACCACTTTTCAATTGTTACTTACAAATTTAAACTAGGTATTTGTAAGTGAGCAATGCATGACTAAAAACAAAACTCAAAATTAACAAAAAAATAAAGGAGTTTGGAATAGCTTCGATAAAGGATTATAATCTAACAAAAACCAATAAGTAAGAAAGATTAAAAAAGGGACTAATTTTTCTTAAACTCATCTTCTTCCAGAATCCTGTAGTTAGATGCTGGGAAGAAAGGGAATCGATTGACTCTGGACCAGGCATCGATTCATAGAGGAGAAATTAAGGTGAGAAGGAATTGATTCCCAGATTGTGTATATTATCAGAGTAAAGACAATTTTATTTCAACGTATGTACTAGTCAACGTGATTACATAGGTTGATCAGAGTTGAAGAAAAGGTTCAATCTTTTCTCCTTCAAGTGAGTATGAGAGATTTTTAGAAATACATGTGATTAAAAAAGTAAACTCAAAAAACTGGCAAGATGTAGAATCATGCCAGTCACCCTGACACAGCAGAAAAGCAAAGGAGAAATCCCCCAAAATCCCCCCTTGACTGACAATACTAGCAATTAACTAAAAGAAAAAATACTGGGTGTCACAAACCTTCCCCCTCAAATCTCCAGCGAAACCAGGCAATTTGAAAGGAAAGAAGGGATACCCAGACGTCAAAAACTAAACCCCTAACCGAAAATTGCATGGCTATAAGGTGAACAAAAAGTAAAAACAAACAAACAAGTGACGCATCACCGAACGGCAAACCAGAACGTCCAGAACACTGAGCTGTGGAATGGCAGAAACAGCTCACCATGGAGTAAGCACCAATTGGGAAGGCCAGATGACGGAAAATGCCAAAACTGCACTGCCATGGTGCACTTGTAAAGGTCATAAATCAGTTCACACTCTTTATGGAAGAGCGCCAGACTGGCCTCACCTGGAGCCAAGGAATCGGTGAAGCCATGATCCAAGTGGAGATGCCTGTGGAATGAAATCGGGCAACTACCTAAGAAATGGGTAGGAAGGAAGTGGCAACCCACCCTCTGACAGTGACTGCAGAGCCAAGTATGCTCGCGAGCCAAAGCCAGGGGAAAGTGAATGAGCAAATGGTACTACAGGATTCCATTCAATTCAACTCAGTACCCTACGATCAGAATACAGGGTGGACAAAAAGTCTGTCCCCCCCCCCTAAAATTTGTTAGGCATTGAGGATGGATGAAATTTGATGCAGGGGTCATATAGGAAAGGAGGGGTGGTGATTTACATGGTGTATGTGGCGGTAACGTCCAGACATATTTTCAAGGTTATGCCACCGCCATCTTGGACATGGGTCATGTGATGCAATAAATGTCAATTGCAATGTTGTAG
>JAQIXP010004364.1:0-11651 GCA_034700285.1 Proteroiulus fuscus
TCATAAAAAATCAAACCCCGTCAATTTATGTTCAGCCATTATCGATTAATATGTACCGTTAGTTAACATGGAGATTCTTATAGGAGCATGCATTTTTTAAAAGTGTGGACAGCCCCCTTAACAAAGGCGAAATCAATATTTCATATACAAATGCTACTGTTGCAAGCCAAATACTAACACGCTAACCTGACTAATCTATTTTAATAAAAAGGGAGTTTTTGTTTCTTTTTCTTTTTCTGTTGAGTTCTTTCTTAATAATTTTCTATCATTTATGCTAATCTGTTGCTGTTGTTATTATTACAAGAGACAGACCTAAAGCTTCCAAAAAGTCTAGAATAGAATTACAAAGCCATGCCTCAACTTTGTTCTGCAATTGACAAAACTATAAATAAATGAAACATTTCAATGAATAAATAAAATTAAAAACTGATATTAAAGAAATTATGATTCAAATGAGTTTATAAAAATGAGTCCATCCTGCCTAAAATACAACCAATGTGGCAATTATTCTAAAGCATTAGTCTGCCACACTAACTATAGTGACAAATTGAAGAAATCCTGCATATAAAAGTAGATGCTTCTACAGCAAGACAAGGCACCTAATCATGCATGGTATGGATCTTATAACATGTTGGTTAATAAGTTTTAAGTGATCGCGAATTAGTATCACATGACCTGTTTTTATATACTGGTGTAAAAAAAGCAAGTAAACTGTAAGAAACCTGATATTGTTGGCAGTGATTTTGGAAAATGACTCACATTACTCAAGCTGTAATTGAAAAGTATATCAATGTGTTATAAGGGTGAATTTTTATATTTTATTAGGATTTCCCTTTGTGGAAAATTGAATTGAAACATTAAATTTTGGAATAATTACTCTCTTCAGGTGGGGCCTGAATTATGCAGTTGCATCGAGCAGGCTTGTACTATATTAAGTTATTTAACATTATTAAATTAAAACGGAGTGCAAATCCGATGATCTGTTGAATGCACAAGCATATCATTTACGCCCCCTCTCAAAAAACAAAAGAACAGAAAAACTGATAAAACTAAGTAATTTTTTAAGGAAATTGTGATGCAATATTTCACCAGTTCAAAAAATAAGCTATTGGTGAGAAAGTTCCAAGTAGCCAGCTAGCGCACCCTAAGTCATCATTTTTCCAAAATAAACCTAAGGATAATTATGCATTAGGCCCCTAATTTTTTTGGCGATTTTTTTAAAAAAAAAAAACAGGGTTTTTCATAGGCAAAATGTTTGTAATGGGGGTGGTTTGAACTCCCAAAACCCCCCATTGGCTGCGTTCATGATGCTGTGGTGTCACAATTAATTTAAATTAACACATATAGTCAATCCAGGAATCAAGATCAAATGCTAAAATCTTTTTCAGGAGGGGGGGAGGTGGCGACCCAGAAATTTGCTTCAAAATTTGGACCGCAGGAGAAAAGGGGATGGTTTTTTGTACGTTATTGCAAAAAGTGTGAAAATATGGCGCCGCAGGCGACTTTTTTTGCTTAAAAATGCTCAAAAATGGGCTAAAAATCATCAAAATTGTAGGATGGTTCTAGGGGTCTACTCGAAAATTTGCACTTTTGGTCGGCCAAGGGGGTAGGGGATCCGGACCCCCTCGAACTCCTCCGTGGATTCGCCACTGTCAAGAAAAACACTGAAATTCAAATATTTTGCAAGTTTTCCCTAGTAGACATTGCACCCTTGAAAGGCGGCTGTCCAGAAAGGCACTTATGCGTATGGGAAAAGCACGTTTGTGGCCATTCTACTGGGGCAATGTGAACATAATCGAGGCCAGTACTGACCAAGCCTCAATGTTAAATGGCTGTATTTATTTAATAGGTATTTGGAAAGGGGCGAAAATTTGTAAAATTCATTCCGATTTAATAAACATTGTTAAAAATATTTTCCATCAGCGATGAATACAAATTTTTGTTAGGTTAACTCTTACAAATTTACGCCCCTATTCCCGTTTCTGGGTAGGCAGTCGCCTACCCTGCCTACCCCTTATTTACGGCCCTGCACAACAGTCTATGGGAAGTAGGGATTATGAAAAAGGGAAGATCATCCTAAAAGTTTTGTATCAATGTGCAAAATGTATAACGTCATCAGGCAGCACATATAGGCCTACTCATAATTCAGTTCTTCTTGTGCATAATGCAGGTGTGTGTGTGTGTGCCTTTTTCATATAAATTTGAGCTTTCTCTGAATTTTAGCCACTAGAGGAGCCAAGTGATATCATAACCTTCTAGATATTAAACTAGAAGGCTTATGGTGATATGTTTGGAATGGAACAAACCTAATGATTGGAGGCACTGCCTCATGACGTCTTTTACAGCCACACAGCATGCTCCATCTTGCGCATTTACTTCATTTTTTTTATTCAAAACAAGATAGAACATAGAATACTGGTAGGTGTTTTTAGTAAAATCAGTTAAGGGTCTGTCTGTTAAAGAAATTGTTTTGGGGGAATTTCAATGTAACGTAAGGAATAATGTTTTAAAGCTGTAAGGCTTATTCAAAAACAATTTATGATGTGCAAATTTGTTGGATTGAACTCTGCCCTTCCACGTATACCAGCACAAGGAGGCGAAGGTGCCAGTTAGCAAATTAGTTGAATTGAGTCTAGCAAGTCTTGATCATACAGAGGTAATAGGCCAAAGCATGCACAGATGCATTTTCGGCTGGTTCAATTATCTGGATTCCATCACTAAAACTTGACTAATAAATGCTAGGTCTTGCTATTTTGTCCAAAGTGTGCACGTGTTTTGCATCTTAAGTGAAGTGAAAGTGAAACTAAAACTAAAGAGTGGTATATTTCACAATGTTTGGATTCATGTCCTGTAATTTGGAAGCAGTATAATCATTTCATTACAGCTGTAGTATTGGTGCTAACCTGCTAGATGATAACAGGTCAAGAGGTCCAGAAAGTGCCTAATCCTGAGCTACAATTTACTTGATAATTGAGTGCTTAAGCCTGGTTGGGTTCATGCATGGACCAAATTTTACATAAATTGGTTTGCTGGTAAATGCACGTAAAGTAGATATGCTTGACCAGTGGTCACTCACACATTGTCTAACATTATGCATTTCCCCATGATGCCATGGATAAATCGTCTTGGCTACTGCAAGCTCCACCTTTTCAGTCATTTTTGAGAGCAGTGCATCCAAGACTAATTCCTCATTGGCTCATATTCTAGTCTTTACTTAGAAGGGAGTTAGCAATCTTAGCATATCGTATCAAAGTTTGAAAGGGATTTGTTTCTCATTGGCTCATTTTCGAGTTCTCAGTTAGAAAGGCGTTGGTTTTCGTGGGCGCATTTGGCATTTCAGAAATCTAGTAGGTCTGAGCGCTTTTGGGTTCGGCATTACAGCAATGACGTCACTATGAACGCCAGGTGAGTGATCGATTTCTGAATCGATCTGAGATCAGACCCTCAAAAGTGATTTTTCCATTGTGGATTTGGCCACGGACCATCTAGACGAATTTGACCAATCAGCATCACCAAAAATTAATAGAAGGCTTTCCGCTAAGCCAATCACAGTGCAAGTGAAAAGAACCGCGTGTTGAAGTAAACAGCCTCCCGCTACAGCACGTAGGCATGCCTACCGGTATTGCATCACTCCGCCATTTACATGTTACAAAATCGCAAGGAATCCTGGGTGTTCGATAGAAAATCGTGTTCGGCAATAAACGGCTCAGACCTCAGACAAGAAGCAGGATAAACACGTGACTTGACCAGAAAATCTGAGACAGATTTCTGGAACGCCGAATGGGCCTCGTATCATATTTAAGAGAAGCGATTTCACGATACAATATCGAAAAGTAAGAACGCCATCTACAGTTTCTCTTGTCCGTCCATAGATATTGCTCGTAAGGTTAGGCCATCTATAATCGAGGAGGCTATACAGCTTGACTGGTACAAAATGAGCAAGTTCAACTGGTTAACTGGCGTATACAAAATGCTCGGCTCATTTCTATCACATACTTATTAGACCCTAGCTGCATGGACCTGCTTCTCTTTTGAGTGAGCAGAATGAGCTAGTTTAGATATCGGGACACTTTAGAACACTTTGTTGTTCCCAGATGGCGCTTTGAGACCTATCTGAGGGTGAACTTGAGTTTACAAACAAGATTGGATAAACGTGGAGATAAATTGTCAAAATCTCAGAAAAATTACTAAAAGTTGCTGGCAAAATCAATTTTTTTCAGAAATAGTGGGGCGTGTTGCACCCCCATTAGTTTCGTTCCTTTGGGCTTGGTCCTTATTGGTTCATTTTTTGAGTCCACCGTTAGACCCGAGTTAGTTATCGTGTCGTTACTGTCGTATAGATGGTGCTTCTTGTAGACGAGGGTTAAGGTGTTTCAGTTTTATTATCCTTAATAATGTCAATTACAATGCTCTTAAACCTATTTATGCACTTTAATATTAATTTTATATGTTGGATGTCACCTTTTCTCACCTACTGTTGTTTGATAAAGGAGGGGGGGGACCTTGTCCCATGCCATGATTTTTATAGTGGATCCCTGAATTTTATTTTCTCGTGCACTTCACCTCTATTGGCTGATGCAAGTAATAATATGCAAATCATTTGAAACATTAACCCCATCACTGGATTTTATTGTAATTCCGCATTACTTATGCACAGCTTGAGTCTTCGAGTCGAAGGCTGCCGGGAAGGTAAATCCTTAAACTTTTTTTGGGGAAGTTCATTAACTTCCACGAATGCTGGAAGGCATTTTCTCTCGTTATCGGATTGTGGAATCTTCTAGTCACTTTTTTTTTGCATTCCTAAAGTGATTTCTGTTTCATTGGAAACAATTGTAGAAAATGAGATTACACGGGGAATTCAATATGTTATAGTGTGTAATGAGACTAGCGAATCACACGATTACACATAGGCCTATTTCGCATATTCGATATCGTGCTAAATGCGTTACCATTCCCATACTACTACACCTGTAATAATTACTTGTGTGTCATAGAAGATGCAAGAAACAAATGGGAAAAATGGACTATTTAATGACAGAGGACCCACGGAATTCTTTGACTGCTACACAGTTACATGCGTTGTAATGGATAGGAATCGTCTGAAAAGTTGGTTGGGTTATGTTAGGTCAGGTTAGGTTTTGGGGGTTCCAGGGTAGGTAGGTGCTTGAATGGGTCATTTTTGGTTCCCTTTTCAGCCTTCTAAGCCAATCAAAGCGCAACAGCGGCCATGTCGCAGTCAAAGAATTCCGTGGGTCCTCTGTCGTCAAATAGCTCCGAAAGGTTAAGAATTTTAATGAATTTTTTGAGGTACCGGTATTTTTATGCTGGTAAGTGAGTGTATACTATGTACTGGTAGTACTACGATATATATCTTCCCAGAATTTTCAAGATCTTTAGTGAAAATGCCTGAATGAAAATATGTTGACTCCACAATCTCTACAAATGCCCAAAATAACTGTAATTTATGAAAACATCGATGACATTCACAAGATTTAATCAACTATTTAACGATGTGATTGAGGAAAAATTAAATTACTTTCCTTATTGGATCAAGTTTGCATTGGTAGCCTATATTGGACAGCTCGTAATACTTGTGTTAAAGGGACAGTTCCACTTTGTGACAAAAGAATCTTGAAATTAAGATTATCAATGATAAAGAAGGTCAATCGTATTTTATAATTGCATGCAGTTCACCTACTGTAATTCAGAAATCATGATGTTTCCAAAAAAAGATGATAAGCGCCATTTTTATAATTAGTTCCCCACCCAGGCAGATTGGCGCTGCGTGTAAAGGGGGTTCGAGTTGGCTTCACTTTATCGCTATGGAATAGTTCATGCGCATTCTCTGTTACCCAAGAACTTGTACATTATCAAGTTTATTACTAGAGAGATTGACAAAACGACTCCCAACATGGCTACTATCAACCATCGAGATTTTTGATCCCCCCTCTTTCTTGCAAAAAATGCTTAAGGTAAGGTGGGACTGTCCCTTTAAGTTATAAAGTGGTGGCCACCTTTACACTATATTGTATGCAATCGGCTGGTGGCGCCACTGATATCTGCAAAAATGGCTACTTTTTATGAAACTCATTTTCTATAACAAATCACAAATTTCTAAATTAATATTTATTGAAGGGTCAATTCCAATTAAAATTATTTAAATTTCCATGCTTTTCATCATTTGTTATTGTTGTGTTTAAAATATAATTTGTAGCAAAGTGGTCCAGACTTTTCATAACAATCTTAACTATCAATGAACAATATTATGTCTAAGGTAACTAAGTCTTTTATTTTGACATTATTGAACATTTTCTTAGTTTGTTATAATCAGGGTCAACGCTAAGAGGGTATAGGGGGTGCAACACCCCCTTACTATTTCTAAAATAAATTGCAAATTTTGGCAATTTATCTGAGATTTTGACAATTTATCTGAGATTTTGATAATTTATTTGAGATTTGGACAATTTCATTTGTAAATTTTGACAATGTGTGAGATTTTGACAATTTATCTGAGATTTTGACAATGAGTTTTCGATAATTTATCTGAGATTTTGACAATTTTATCTGGAGTTTTTGACAAATTTGTCATTACATTTTGACAGTATGTCGCCAAATAATGTTGGTAGAGTATTAATTTTACCCACCCTGCTATTAATTAAGAATTTTCTCTGCAAATTCGGACAATTTTGTCTGCAATTTTGGACGATTCTTTATGAAAATTTGAACAATTCTTTCTGCAAATTTGGACAAAATGAAAATTTGTTTGCAAATTTGGACGATCCTTTATGCAAATTTGAACGATTCTTTATGTAAATTTGAACAATTCTTAATGCAAATTTGGACACTTTTGTCTGCAAATTTGGATAGGCCTACTTTTGTCTGCAAATATGGATACTTTTTTCTGCAAATTTGAACAATTTTTTCTGCAAATTTGTACAATTCTTTAAGTAAATTTGGACAATTCTTTCTGCAAATTTGGACACTTTTGTCTTCAAATTTGAACAATTTTTTTCTGCAATTTTGGACAATTCTTTAAGCAAATTTGGACAATTCTTTCTGCAAATTTGGACAATTCTTTCTGCAAATTTGGACACTTTTGTCTGGATACTTTTGTCTGCAAATATGGATATTTTTTCCTGCAAATTTGGATACTTTTGTCTGCAAATTTGGACACATTTGTCTTCAAATTTGAACAATTTTTTTCTGCAAATTTGTACAATTAATTGTCTGTAAATTCTGAAATTGAATCTGAGACTCTGATACGATTTTGACATGACATTTGCCATGGGATGGGAATAAATAGCAGTTATAAGCCTGTGTGGTACTGCATAATCTGTCATCATAGTTTGCGACATTTCGGTATTTTTGTTTGACTGTTGGCAAATTTATCTTCTAAACCCCCCTGGTTATAATTAAATTGGTTACAAATTATAGATAAATGGGTATTTGGATACTAAATTATTCCATATCACTTTCGTTACTAAAAATTCTCTATAGTCAAGTGTTAAGATTTTGAAGAAAAATGCTCTTTTGTGAGCCTTCTTTTATAGAATACTTGTTTTGTGATTGCATTAGAGAAGAGTCAAAAACCCTGTATATCCACTAATTAGTAGGGGGTTCAAATTAAATACTTTAATAGAAAAAAACCTTTTATTAAAATTTAATATGACATTTTTAAGGAAGTAAATTGTTGGCCCCCGATGCTCATTCGCTCGTATGTTGTTCTTGGTTATAATTTAAATGGCATGTTCAGGGGACGACAACCCAAGTTAGACGCCATTTTTAAGGCAGTTTTTTTTTTGCTAAAAGTTTTTTCCTAACCCTTGTATATATAATCTACCTGTAATAATATTATACCTTTGCTGGACAGGACGCAGTGGCGCCGAACTGACGTCTGTCTGGCGCAGGTCAGCCATCGATTCTAGCCAAAAGGCATTTTTAAAGGAATTTCCATTTATTTATTTCCTTTGCGAATTAACTATAAAATTTAATATGATATTAGGTAGGGAGAAAAATTAACGAAAATTTGAATTATATGTGTGCATTTATTGTTGCATCCAATTCCAAAATGTTACATAAAGTTTTTTTGCAAATGCAAAAAAAAAGCCTGGCAGCCATTAAAGGGACAGTCCCACTTTGTGACAAATGAATCTTAAAATTAAGATTATTAATAATAAAGAAGGGCAATAATTCAGAAATCCAAAAAAGATGATTCACGCCATTTTTATAATAGTCCCCCACCCAGGCAGAATGGCGCTGCATGCAAAGGGGGGTTCAAGTTGGCTTCACTTTATCGCTATGGAATAGTTATACCCATTCTCTGTTAACTCAAAAACTTGTACAGCATCAAGTTTTTTTTACTAGAGGGAATGACAAAATGACTCCCAACATGGCCACCATCAACCATTGAGATTTTTGTTCACATTGGCATGTTTTAAAATTAATAACTATGGAATGTTAATTATAAATTAAACTTCAATTTCTAAGCCCTTCAATTATTTTCTTCCCTCTTTCTTGCAAAAAATGCTTGAAGTAAGGTGGGACTGTCCCTTTAAGAGAAATTTTAAAATAAGTTTAAAAAGAAAGTCATTTTAGGGAAAATTATTTTTAAAAGAAAGAGAATGACTAAATATTGCTGGAAAAGCTTGTATTTTGCAATTTGACTTATTATTTGGGAGAAATCACTTATTTTGTGTAAAACACGAACAGCGCCATATTCTCTGTTAGCGGTAAATAGTGAGAAAATGTAAATTTATTTACAATTGGCTGCTACTTGCATCATCTATTAGTATAGCTTTGGTAACTTTTGCCATTCCAAGAATCTTCGTTTGGCTTCACATTTTATCTATGCACTCAGACTGATGCATTATACTTGAAAACCTAATTCAATGAAGGTCAAAGCCAGCTACCTGTTAGATTCCTAAGATGGCCGACACAGCCAGCCAATACATAATAGTTAACGTTATATACTCAGCTTACTCTCACCATTATCATTTAGAAATCATGATTTTTCTAGACTATATATAAAGGTTCGTTCACACTATATCACAAAACATCGTTATATAACAAAATTGGTTATAACTTTGTTGTACAACTGGGATACAATGTGGACGCATCTTAAGAAACAGCGACATTTTACCATTGTTTTGCAATATTAAGTGGATATTACTGGCGCCATCTGGTAGCTACATTTGCTTAACTTAAACTATTGTCTCTATGAAAGACTTACATGTGATGCATCATACAAAGGTCGCCATCATTGCTTTATTTTGCAATGACTGATTGGAAATATTTACATAGACCAAGTTCATTTTACCAAGGCTGCCAAAAAGTTGATCGGAAGGTGGCGCCACTAATACCTACAAAATGGCTTCTTTTTGTAAAACTCATATTCTACCAAATCATGCTGTTTCCAAATAAATATTTATTGAAATGGTTAATTCAATTGACTGAAAAAAATGCTTTTTCACAATCTCTTTCCCCCTTATGATTTTTGTTTACATTTCCAACTGATTTATTCTTATTGGCCATGGTCACGGGTGATCTCACCATTGAAGCATTTCAATGAAATTATTCTTTGACTGTTTTATATGAGTTGCACTGAGCAAATATTAGTTTTTCAAGGTGCTAACATGCAACTGATGACGTGATCACTAATTAGGATGACCTTCTGAAATTGACCTTTACCTTTACTTTCACTAAAAAGTTTGGGGAAGTCCATAAAGGACGTCCAAGTTTGGGATAGTTGCCTCTGTCATTTTGGTGTTCAGGATCACAGTGCAAGGTAACAAATAGGTTTACCCACTTGTGATCTACCTAAACTAAAGTGTTGTGTAGCCAGTATTACCGTATAACCATGATCTAAAGCTGAAACGTTTTTTGCTGTTGCCTCTTGTCGTTTTGATGTGCAGGATCACAGTGCAAGGTAACGAAATGGGTGTCGTGCAACCATTTATACAGTGTGACCATGATCTGAAGATGGAACACTTTCACAGTTGCCTCTGTCGTTTTAGTGTGCAGGATCACAGTGCAAGGTATCAAAAATGGTTACTCATTGACCAACTTGTGATCTACCTAAAAGGGTGGCCCCCCCACGGTTGGGTTATACCATATGATGTAGTTATAACTACTTGTCAACTGGATCACAAAGGCTTATGCTCCGATCACAACCCCAAAATATGCCTTTTATAATTGGAATTATTGATGACCTTTTGATCAACCTAAACTAAATTTTCATGTAACCATTATTACTGTGTAACCATGATTTGAAAATGTAACGTTTCATGGTGTGCATCCTTCATAGTGCAAGGTAGTAAAAAGGATTCCCCACTTGTGATCTACCTAAAAAGGTAGAGTATCAAATGAGATCACAGAAAAATACAGGGAGCAGAGCGTTCGCGTTTTCACGGTTGGGTTACAACACATGGTGTAGTTAAGAACTACTTGTGAACTGTATGATCCGATCACAACCCCAAAATACGCCTATTTGTAACTGGAATTCGTGATGATGATCACACCGATTTTGAAACATGAATTCATAATTTCTCAGAAATTCTGTGATAGGGTCGATGGTCAAACACCAGACTCCTTTTTTGGTGAGATTTTTGTGAGCAAATGGGTTTGGATTTGGAGTGGGAGCCATGGAACCTTGTTACCACTTTTTTATTTCAAAAAAATTAGACAATTAAGCATGGCATGCCATTTCAAGCCAATGACCTAAACTTCAGAGAGGTATCTCCTCCTAATGTTACACCTTAATCTTACCGTTTTTGTCCTCTTCTTCTTAACCCCTTGGGCACTAGCAGCACTTGTAAATATCTTTATATATTCATAATAGACGAGCCTAACCATTTTAAACTGTTCAAGAGAATCTTAAAGAAAAACTAGGGTGATCCAATTGTGGGGGGAGCCCCCCACCAACCACACATTGTAATTATGTCTGCCCATTTGCATATATTATTTATTGTTAGTTTTATGACAATTCTTATATGTAGACTGACAAAAAATTATGATTATTATCTTGATTTGCTACTGAAGTCAATGCATTGTTCATTGACAGAAGCTAGACAAAAAGTTCATGGAAAGTACTTTGTGTTTTCGAAGCTGACCTTTACATAAGGAAAGTCTCACCTCGTGACAAGTTATTTTTAACAATCACAAAAACTTGATTATGAGAAAGGGAAATTTTTATAAAGTGTGGGCCTATGTATACCATAATAATTTGTCATTTGCTGCTCTAGTGGCAATGTGAGGAACTACGTTCACCATTTTAGGGATACCATATTTTTTTCCCATTTTTTATGTCTTGAGTATTAGTTAGGCAGTGCAGCCAAAAACGATCGATTTATTCGCAGATGGCGCTGAAGGGATCCCATAAAATATTTAGTTCAACATTTGCGTAACATTAGGCGTGTTTTGGCGTTATTACCCTGTTACCATTTGGATACATAGTTAGGACCTTGAGCGTTTTACGGTTGTCGCTAGCTGTTTTATCGTTTTGGTTAACGATGCCGGGTAACCAAAAGGATAACCAACCTGCTATCTACCTAAATAGGTGGTGTACCAAATGAGGTAAGGGTCATTCCATTTTAAAACGACCAGTGGTCCCCCAGTGACCACAAGATATTTGGACCAAAATTTGTCAGGATGTT
>JAQIXP010004365.1:0-11649 GCA_034700285.1 Proteroiulus fuscus
CAGTGGCGAACCCCCTCCCCCTCGGGAGAGTGTACATATTTTTTGAATGACCCCTTTGCACCCAAACTGTTTGCACCCCCAAAGCCCCTACATAGCCATTGGGGAAAGGGCAGGGGGGAGAGAGACATTGTTTAAGTCTAGGATATCCTAGCCCTACTTGGGTAGGTTATGTATATTTTGAATGGTCCTTTAATCCAGGAGCCATATTTTATTTTTCTTATAACTAAGAAATTATGTACCTACAATTTCAACCAAATATTGCTTTAATTCAATCTAATGTATGTTCCTGTTCAACAGTTTTATTAACAAGATTAATATTGAAAAAAAAGTAATATCAGGCATATTGGTCTTATAATTCGACTAATTTGCTCTAATAAAAATAGCTTGGCCCTGATAATAAACTAGAGGTTATTATTTTATCATATAAGAGAAGGTTAAATCCAATTTGGTTGGAAATCCATAAACAAGACCTAAAGCAAATCCATAATCTTACACATTTAATTTGTTTTAGCCTATATGATATGTTTCTAGAAATGGTGGCTGGCCTTCTGAATCTTGTTATTTTGAAAATGCTTAAAGCTATAATGATCAATTCGTCTATTTCCCCCTTTTATACAATACAAATCGCCTATTCAGCTTTTATCACATTCATGTGTTGACTGCTCAAATATTCCAAGAAAATTACTAGACCAAATCGATCTGCAGCAATCTCACCTTTTGCACAGGATCAGACTGCAGCATTTTTGCAATCATTTTTCGCAATTTCAATTGGTTGTATTTTACAATGCAAATCACATCTTGTAATTTAAAAGCTGCCTTCTACTACTTTGTTAATATTGATAAACGGAAAATTAGGTTCAAAAACTAAATTTTCTATTTAATGATAAGATAATTATTATCAAAATATTGTTTAGCTATCTTTGGATTTTAAGACAAATGGTTAAATCATGTAAAATTTTTAGTTAGCAACTGTACTGTTTCGGTACCTAAGTAGTTAAGGTCCGTAATTCCAATTCCATCTACATGCACTTGAAATTTGTGATAATTATTATGTATTCTGCATACTAGTTGATTTATTTTAAAGATTAATAAATTAATTTTCTGTGCCAGGCCTGAAATTTGTTTACATTTTGCTGGGTAATTGTTTTGGTTTTGGTAATCTATTTATCAAACTTTTACATTATAAGGGACTAGTATAGAGAAATGATTTTATGTAACAAATTTTAAAATCCCTTATTTTCCACTGGGCGTTTTTTAGCATTCTTTTGCAGGATGGGTTCATAAACTAGGAAATATGGGCTACGAAGTTAAAATTAGAATCTACACTTGCGTTTATTTCTCAAAAGTGGTGTGTACCTCAGTTTTATCAGAACCAAATAAGGAACTTTTGGCCCTGCAAGTTACATTAAGTATTTCACTTGGCTCGTCATTGGTTGAACAGCTTACCTAACTATGGGTCTTAGTAATACAAATAATGTGTTCCAAAAAAAGTGTTCTTCAAAAAAGTATTATGCAATTACCATTTAAACTATGAAACTATTATAAATATTTCCCAAAGATATACTATATGGGATCGTCCACATATTACTAACACCAAAGGGTAGAGTAGGGTGGATACCTAATTTTGGTATGATGTGTAACTAGCGGGAAGGGGGGCGGGGGGAAGGGTTATTGTTATCTCTGCAATGCTTGTAACATGGGGTGGGGTGATCTAACAAATTTGTTAGACTATATTTCATGGGGACGGGGTCAAGTTTTAAACGTGGAATTACATAATACTGTATTAGAATGGCCACAATAATCGGGAAATAAATATGGAAGACGAAAATAAAAATATGATATGTTAGTTAGTAATAATGTTCTTCAAACAATAGTGGCTCCAGTATTTTTTACATTTTCTTTCTTACTTTGTTTTCAGTGCATTCAACAAGAAAACTTCAGAAAACACATGCTCTTACTTTGGAAGAATAATATTCCAATGTCAATAGAGGTGCTGTTATGTCCTGAATGCTGTTATAAAAATGAAAGCTCAGGTGAAGCAACTGCCGGTCCTGAACCTAGCTATATCTTGCTTGAACAATGGACAGTTAAGATGTTGCCACGCAGGTCTGTTCTCATACCAGAAATTCAAAAAATAATATTCCATTTACGGTGCTAATTAAGTCATTTTGAATCCAGGGCCCCCGAAGCTAATATCACTGCCAGAGCCATTCTTCAGGCTGTTCGTTCATATTTGCACTTTTCTCAACTCAGTGCCTGGTACAGTCTTACTGCAGGAAAAGCGCCTAAGAATGTGCTTTATCGGTGAGCTATATTCACTTTTGTTTATCTACTGTAATCCCTTTAAAATAAATACTTTCAAACAATACTTGAAGCAAAAACTGCAAAAAAGCTGAGAACTACTACAAAAACGTGAAAAAAGACTGCAGTTTTAACCGTCAAAAATAAGCCTGCAATTTTTCTGCAGTATTCCACGGTCTTTCTGCATTTTTGTTTCATAATGTTAGATTTTCTGCAGTTTTAACTTTTAAAAAGCTTCAGAAATTCAACTGTTTATTGAAGGACTGTAATTGCTGCAATGGGTTTAATTGTTTGGATATTTTTATGATGTAAAATTGCATATGTTTTCAGAGTTTGTGTCCCAGGGGAGGCTTTCTCCAATAAATTCAACAAGTTGCCAGATGAGCACATGTTCCCCATGGCTAACGTTAGTTGGAACAACGTCTTAAAAGTATCTGTCAAGAGTATCCAAAGAAGCAGTGCTATTCCTCAAGTAACGTGTCCCATTCATGATCCCGTATTGCCATTCTCCATTAATGGCAAAGGAGCCAGAAATTCCCCACCGTTGGGTGCTTCAGGGAGGTACTCACCAGATGAAAAGGACGAACTACGGCGGCAGCGTCTGATTCCTACCAGGGTGTTTGATTCTGTAGTCAAGAAAGACGGAAGCCCATCGGAGCTGATGCTAGGCGATAGCCTGTTAGATCCGCCACAGCTTTTGGAGATGTACCCGAAACGATATCAGTCGCCATCTCGAAGCGGCAGTCCTGTCATGGAAACTCCCGAACACCTGATGTTTGGCGGGCGAACCCACAGGGGAAGAACGCCACACCGGCACTCACCAATGGACGATAAGAACTTGGCCGCTAGTGAACGGGGAAGGCATCCGTGGCGGAAGACGGAACGAATCGATTCGGCTCCAAGTCGCGATAAAGATGAGCCATTTTTGAAAGGAAAAGTTCCTTATTCAAAAAAGTTTCACTCGTATACTTCGGACGAAATCGAGGACGAACTCGGTGTTTTGGGTACCAAAGGAGACTCAGGATCACCATCCAAACACCCCTATTCTCACTTAAATAAATCAATGTATAAGCTCAGCTCTGAGGAAACTGTCCAGTTTTTGCAAACCATAGTACAAAGACAGCCATTGAGAAAGAACGATGTTGCTCCGAAATTGGGCGAAAAGGGCCCCTTGGAGAAAATCGCTTCCTTGTCACCTAAGCTTAGTGGCGTGAGCAGAGATTGTGACAAATCCTCATCATCTCAGACCAAGGGAATGAGTTGCTACGATGAGAGTGAATATGACGGGTTAAATAACATATTTCAAAGGACCAAATTGGACAATTGTCCTCAAAATAAACCCACTCCTGGAATTAACCGCAGTGTCAAGAGATGCGTTTGGGTTAAAGGCCAAGGTGGTCTACCTCTTTCACCACTGGTGTACAATTCTACTTCATCGTGCTCCGCTAACCTTGGTAAAACGCCACCTGACAATCAAATTAAAACGTCCGTGCATCCTGCGATAGTCTGCTCGGAAAGGCAGAAGGCCTCTTCCAACTTTAACAAATATTTGAAATACGTGTCCAAACAACCTAGTGATATAGAAATGGGAAAGCTATACAAAGAAACCAGTGATCATATTTGTTGTGATAGTCCCTCCCTATCAGATTCTCCACATGGGCCAACTTGGGACGCGGCATTAAATGCCGAAAATGGTGGGTTCCGACACGGAGTTGACTTATCCGAAAATACCTCACAAACGTACATTGTGGACGAACTACATAATGGAAATTGTGAAAGTTACTGGGACGCCGATAAATACTCACCAAAATGTGTACACCAGAGTGACTTGGAAGACGAGGTAGCTATCCGAGTCTTAACGCAGATTATAATTACCAGGTTCATCAAAAGATGTCCTATATATCCTAGCTATTTTTTTAGATTCCTATATTTGCGCCATTTTTAAGCAATTTTTCCAATATTTTGTCCATTATTTCAATAGATTTCATTTCTTTGTAATGCACCATTAATTAAAGTCTAGGTCCATTTAACCTTTCTTGAAATTTGAACTCACCATATTAGACTTTTGACTATTCAGAAATGGCTACATTGAATAAAGGTGGTTTTTGTGCCATTAAATTGATTTTAGTAAATTTTGAATGAGTTATTATTAAATATAGGCTTAATAAAACATATATAATCTCACAAAAATCTATTAAAAATTTAAAAAAATCCCATTTAACTTTCTTATAATATGACAAAGATTCCTATATTTTAGAAAAAATTCTGTACTAAATCCTGGAAAACAAGTTTCTTTAATTTCCCAATACAATATTTTAGGGAAAATATGATATTTCCTATTTAAGAGCAAAATACTTTAGTGTGAAGCATGCAATTAGTTTATGAAAAGTGATTGTTGTGATTTTGGAACATCTTTGCTTTTATGTTAAATCTATGTTGGTTTATTGCTTTAGTGTAATGGCAATACAGACAATGCCTCCCAGCTTCGCAAGGAAGTTCCCACGGCCAGTGATAAAGCCAAATTCCGTCGATCTCTTGACTCAGCAGCTAACTTAGTCTTTCATTCTCGTAACGGGCTGCCTCTTACTTCGAGTCCGGTAAGTGTTCTGACTTTGAATTCTTGATAAGATACCAGCAACTGTTGTATTAAGTAATCATATTCATACCTAAAAATTGGATTTTGTGGCCAGGGAGAAAAATAAAATGATACTATTGAAATACTGTAGTTCTTGATAACTCTGATATAATAAGCCTAGCGGGAGATCTACATGTATTTCCTTGTATCATGGTAGGCACCTATGAGAAAAGGCACAAGATTTGATTTTGACAGTTCTTTGAATTCCGTGTCTGCTATCAAAAAGTGAGTATGAGCAGGAGCATTTAATTGCATCCATTAAACCACTACAAATACGATAGAGGTTTTTGTGGAAATTGAAGACAACAGAGCATTTCTTCGATTTGTTTTCTTGTTTTCTCATTACAAACTAATGTTAAAATATAATTGCTTTAAAAATTGATATTAAAAGGGTAGGCAATGACCTATGTCACACATTTCCAAAATCCTAGATCGATGCATGTGAGAATATTGCACAAATCTAAACTAGGCCTACTCTTAATTTTTCATAGCGCATTGTTTGATAAAGAGGATGTCATAGAAAAGGAGGAAGCTGAGAAAATTTTAAGTACGAGCGCCCCTTCGTCCGTCACCAATAACAGCAATCTCTTGGGAAACTTTGAGGCAAGTCAAAAAACCAAATTTCTTTTAAAAAGCCAATTCAGCACCAAAATTGATGTGGTTCACGTCGGCCCTTGGACTTTTTTATTTTAGGAATCCGTACTGAATGGAAGATTGGAGCCTGTTAGCACCGTTGAAGGTTTTACAGCCGAAATTGGGGCCAGCGGCTCGTTCTGCCCTCGTCACATCATACTGCCAGTCACGGTTTTCTTCTACACGCTTTCCGATGCTGATAAAGTTTCTACACCTTATCTGGTTTGTAAAAATAAGCAGTTTTTCATTTTATGTACACTTATGTTTATTTAGCCAAGATTGCATAAGCATTTTGCTTTTTAAATCTTTGTATAGGGTCATATCAACCTGGGCAAGAAGGGCTATCATGTACCGAAAAGTGGAACCATACAAGTAGTAAGTAGCCAACTTAGCGGTGATATATTGAAGTTTCCCAAATTTGTACCTTGAATTTTCTTTTATTTCTTGATGCCACAGACCTTATTTAATCCTCACGGAACTGTAGTTAAGATGTTTGTTGTGATGTATGATTTGCGGGACATGTACCCACGTAGTCAAACATTTTTGAGACAACGGACCCTCTACATGCCGATGGATGCCTCTGACGAGGATCCAGATGCAAGAAAATGGCTAAGATACCTCATTCACTTGAGGTGAGAGTTTTGAGCTTGTCACTGAATAATTCATACTTTTGCGATGCTAATTACTTTTACTTTCAGATTCGCTAGCTCAAAGTCAGGTCGAATATATCTTCACACCGATATACGTATCGTGATCTTCCGTAAGTCGGACATGGATGCCGCCACCATATACGGGAAAGCTACGTATGAACTTCGTTCCTTTACAAGAGGCCCCACTCAACCCCGATTTTCACCACGTAGGTGATTGTACGAGGTCGTATGAGCAAGGTATGGGCCAGTCCTCGGGGGAGGTATAGTATGCTATGACAATGTTTCCGTATATGGTTTCATGTTGCAGAAAATTAATATTCAAAATTACCAAAAGGAAACTTTGTTGGAACATTACGAGAAGCCATTTTAAACTATTTAATGATACGTAAGGAAGTCATTTTGTTGATTAGTTTTAGTTTAAAAATGATTGGTCTGCTGGCAATTAAGATAAATTGATTTTTTTTTGGACCTGCAATGAAGATTCATGGTAAAAAATTTTTTGACACGTTTATTGAGCCAGATGTTCTGTCAGGCTGACTCCCATCTGAGCTATTCAAGTGAATACGTTTGAAAATTGTTTCACATTGTAAACATTTTGTTTAATTGTTAACTTTACCACTTGATATGCAGAAGAATTAAAAATAGAATCAGTAATGGTATGCTCGACCAGATGCAAACCCTTGAAATGCAGCAATGTTTAATACTGAATGCATACTAATTTAATGATTGTAATGATTAGGAATACTTATTAATTATTCTCAAATTTGAGTTCTTTTTCTTAGTCTAATGTTCTTTAATATCCAATTGTAAATAACATCCAGTTCGTAAAATATTGTCAGATATATTCAAATGACGTGCTAAAATGTATTTAGAAATTATGCATTCTGGAATTCCATGTAGGCAATTAATTTAAGTTTTACAATTAGAGCAGGAAGAAGCAATGGCCAAAATTTATCCCTGCAGCATGCAGTTTCATTTTACAAGTCAGATAGGGCGTACATGCTCAGTGTAGTTAGTAATAATTGAAATATTTTAAAGAATTCATCCAAAATTAAAGTTTTGATAATATATTTCCTGTGGACAATGCTTCCGGTGAAAGGTACTACCCGTAAAGTTGCCCTTAAATTTTTCCAGAAACAAAAAGTCTGACATCCTCCTTGTTGTGTATTATGAAAATCAAGCTCGCAATATCTTAAATTAATATTCAGCGAATTAAGTGTTCACGTAATAAGCTGTCAGTTAGCGTTTATCTTGTGTAATGTTATTGGGCTGCATACACGTGGTTTAATTCAGTGTTAAAAGTACTTTTGAAATTCATCTGGTTGTCGTTAATCGATTTAGGAACGGTTTGCTTATGAATATAGTGAGGTCATCATTAATAGATTAACAATTTAACATTGTGATTATGCTTCTACTGTAAAGTGGCATGTGCAATCACGGAACTTATATTTTTGAAATTTGAAAATCCTTCTCAGCTTTATCAATCCTTACAAAAATATCATGTATTTAAAAATCCTTTCTCAAGATGTTTTTATGACGAATGTGTGAAGTTGATTTAATCACATGACATACTAGCAATATTTCATCTGAATTCCAACTTTAAAATTTAAAAATTATTAGTGAACCACATATACCAGATATTTAAATTAATCAACAGAAAAATAAATATAACCATATTTAGGTTATTCTTTTTCTGGTGAAATTTGTAATCATTTGATTGCGATTCACACAAGTTTGAGAAATCGCATAGCATTAACTATTGCATTATTTTTGTCTTTAAAAGTAATTTTCCTAGCTTCTGTGAAAAGAGAATCAAGAGTTCACTCTTACTTGCCAATTAAAATTGGAGAAAATTTTATTAAGGGAAAAATAATTCCACATTTCCTTTCTCCCTTTCCAGCAAGAAAACTATTTTGTAAATTCTAATATACATTAAAAGAGAAAACATATCTCAAAGTTTCAAAACTATATAATAGTTGGGAAATTTTGGGAAATGATTTTTATATTGTATGTTAGCATTTGTAAATAAGTTTATAGAGTTTTATCTTCCGTTCATGTCACTCGACTTCTAATATAAAGTTTAGTTTGCAATTTATCAAATCTAATTTGGTAAAGTAACTAAGGTTATAAGGTCTTGAATAAAAGTTCATTTACTTAGAAAAATTTAACTAAACCATTCAAGCATAAATGGCCTTTCCCTTAAAAAAATTATTGAATTGTTAGTGTAATGATCAGATTAATAGATGGTTGAATTCCCAACCGAATTGCAACCAATGCATAATTGATTCAGTAAAAAAAAATGGATAATGGTCTTCCACCTTCAAAATTAATTTTATTTAAAAATTTATACATGCAGCTGTTAATTCCCTCCCATTGGGTTAGTGCATATTCACTTTGTGGTTGTGTTAATAGTTGTGCTGGTGTTGGGTAAAGTAAGCTTATTATAGTTGTAATACGGTCAGCATACCACTCAATAGGACAGTAGGTGCCTTTGTTTTTCTGTTGGCATATTATGCCAAAGCTTATCTGTGACTTCAATATATATATATCATAATTTTATCATATATTATATATTATATATATAGTAAATATATTTTCTACGGATAACTTGGTTGATGTACAGCCAGTTTTATTCAAGAGTATATTATAATAATTTGTCTGTGAAGTGTTTTTAAGTTTATTTAATTTAATTCTTGATTAGTATCTGCGCAATTAGTGGATATATTGCCACCTTTTTAGCCAATTACATTGTGATTATGATATTACAATTTAAATCTTTATACATGAATAAAATAATGCATAGATAAAATGACTAGATTTACTTGTATTTAAAAAATATTCAAACGTTTGATTTTTAGTGGAATACTGCAGAAAACTGACAACATTGCATTTTTCAGAATTTTTTTCAACATCCCCAATTTTTTTATATACATTATTAGGAATTGTACATGCAGTTTTAACATCAGGAAATCAATACAGGTATCCTGACTACACTTTGCAGAACATGTACATTATATTCCACAGTTTGTATTTGGCGGGCAATTTTTAGGGAAATCCCTATACCGGTAGTGTATCTGGCATCTAAACTTGACATTTAAGAAATCGATGCGCATGCGCCAATAAATTCCTTCTGGTTTTAATCAACAAACCTCGCCGAAATTATTTTGACATCTCTTTCATTTATATTTATTTATAAATCACAGTTAACTATTATAAAAATCAGTTTGTCACGTGAAATACATGGATCATTTGTTCAATGTTGAGTTCATCAAGTTGTTATGAAAAGGCAAGTTAAATATATTCTCAACCCTGGACTTACCAAATACCAAGTTACCATAGTTTAAAGCTTTTTGATATAAATATAGGGTTTCTGTTTACAGAGAGCAAGTTACCGTACTTTAACCTGCGAAAACTTGAAAGAAAACGGACATGGGCGAAGAGTTAGATGCTCAAATCATTCAACAAACACAAGAAACCCTAGGAAAATTCATCAAAAAACCACCTTTAAACGATAAATTGTTAAGGAAGCCGCCCTTTAAATTTCTACACGACGTAGTAACCTCGGTAAGTATTAATGCATAGGTATCTCATGGATTTGTAAATATCCAGAAAATCACTCGTTCAATTTCAAGTAATCTTGGCCAAGATGGAATTTACTAGTAGGCAATCAGTTTTGTTATGGAATGTAATTCCAATGTAGCCTGCAGCTGGTGTTAGCCTTGATTGACATATTCTCGTTATTGTTTGCTAGGTTATTAACACAACTGGTTTTATGCAAGGAATTTATGCAAAAGAAGAACTTCTTAGTGAAAACATTAAAGAACGGGATAGTAAAATTGCATTTTTGCAAAAAGCAATTGATCATGTTGGTATGTTACATCATTTTGATTAATCGATATAACCTACTAGCTACCATAATTATTGGCATGGGCAACAACTTGCTCTTATTCATGCTTTATTGACTTCCTTCTCTTTAGTTATGGTAACTGGAGAACCGTTGAAAATCCGTCCAAGCAAAACTGTTGCTGGTCATGAAGCAGATAAAACCAATGAATTTTTGCAGGCCTTAGCAAAGGCCATCATGCTTTCGGTATGTCCAAAACAGGTGTTGAGAAGGTTTGTGAATGTGCAATGGATACCAATTATATGGTCATGTTTCATTTTTTCGTCAACGTTTAGAATAATAATTCGTTATCTAGTCAAATTATTGAAACAAACTCACCAACCAAAAACACTACCAAGAAAGCAGAGAAAAGGGATTCTAGCGTTAACAGAAAATCAGATATCAAAGAGAAACCGCCGATAAAAGTAGGAATTCATATTTAATTTCATATTTCATGTGTTGTTGACTGTTCTCTGCTTTCTATGAATATTTGCATGAGTATTGTGGACTGCTACATTCTTTCTAAATTGGTATTTTTCTAACATTTGCCTATTTTTGTTAACAGAAATCGTCCACGGATGAATCTCCGAGAAAGAAAGTTGTTGCAAATGAATCTCCGAGAAAAAAAGCTGTTGCAAATGAATCTCCAAAGTTACCAACAACAAAATTAAAATCGAGTGACAAAACAAAACAGGAAAAGACTAGACTTGATCCAAAAAAAGTAGACAGGGATAAGAAATTGGAATCGAGGGAAATTTCCAAGAAAACCTTACCGGAACCTGGAAAAAAAGAAAGTTCAAGCAAGAGTAGTAGCCATAGAAAAGATGCTAATGATAAAGAAAGGAGTAAAAGTAAAGAAAGGCTCCATAATGCTAAAACCTCCTCCACTTCTGGTGGGGATAAAAATAAAACTCGTCAACCTACCAAAGAAAGTGTCAAAAGCAGTGACAAAGAGGCTACAAAAGACACGAGGAAACTAATTAAAAAGGGTTCACATGAGAAAAAAGTCAAAAGCTTTACTTCTCCTGAAAAGAAAGCTAAAACTTCTTCTCCAGAAAAGAGTCCGGAAAAAAAAGTTGACGATGTTGAAGAGGATATTAATGAAACCCCTCAGGTAGAGAAAAAAAAAGCTTTTGCCATTCTGGGATGATGTATTGAAAGTCAACTACAATTTTTAATAGGTTAATGGCACTGCTGAATCCTCAATCGTACTTTTGGGATCTGAGAAAAAGATGGATGAGAATGGCGATACAGCTTTAGCGGAGCAACTTAAAAATGGCTCCCATTCTGCATCCGGTAGACGTACTCTTTCCGGACGTCCACCTACAGGCCGTCCATCTGCTAGTAATAGCAAGCACAATGTAGCTCAAGCTCTTGATTCTGGAGAAATGTCTTTTAAAGGTATGTTAGTATTTTTTTTTTTGGACAAAAAATGAACAAGTAAATGATATAATGGAATTGATCATTGGTTGACAGGGGCGTAAACAGGATTTTGCTGAGGATGGGGAAAAGGATTGGGGGGGGGGAGAATCATATGTTACAGCTTA
>JAQIXP010004366.1:0-11649 GCA_034700285.1 Proteroiulus fuscus
TGCATCACGTTTTAGTAAATTTAATTGTCCTTCATAAAAATCAAACCCCGTCAATTTATATTTAGCCATTATTGAGATAGTTGAATTTTAATTTAACATGGAAATTCCCAGAAACTTGTTTTTTTTCCCCATACATATTGTTTCACTCTAAAGTGTCCCGCCCCCTATTTCCCCCGCCCCGCCCCCAACTGTGGTTTTTTTTTTTTAAATGCGTGACTAATGTTGTTGTGTGAGGCGCCTCAATATTTACGGCATATAATGTCATGGGTGCATTGCCATTACATTAATGTTTTTTCTGCCTTGATTTTGTGTTTCTAACTCGGTTAAAACAGGCCACAAGCGTGATTAAATCCAACATTTAACGGCACGAAACGGCCGTAAAAATGCTTCTCTTTTGGCAAATCTGTCACATGATTCCTCTATTAGTTTGTGTGTTTTTTTTTTTATTTTGGACCTTTACTTCCCTCTACTCATTGTAATGGGATAGTCAAGCCTTAGTTTGTGTCCACAAAAAACAACATTGTTGACCGACATGGTCAAGATTCTGCTCTGGACATTACCTTTTAGTTAAGCCTGAATGATGGGCAGGATAAGAAAAAAAGAGGCGACAAAATGCTTAGAGATAGAGTTGTATCATCTTGACATCATAAGTTATTAGTATTGAAACAGTAGACCAACAACACTTAATTGATGCTATTCTTGTTTACCTGGAATTAAGCTGTGAGGATTTGGGGATTTGTGGTTCAAGTCCCGACAATGCTATTTTTTTTTATAATTCTTAATTTGTTCTATACGGGTTAATGCCATATAAATTTCATGCATCAAAAATGAAAAGTTGGGGGCTAATTTCACATTTTTTTTTTAAAGTTGAGCTCAACCTATGACTAACCCAGAAATGCTAAGTTGAACAGAAGGGTGAATGATTTTATTAAAATTTTGAATGGGGGAAAATCTTAAATTTTACAAAAATAAATCTAAATTATGTATTTTGGGAAAACATTATCCTATAACATTGTTACAATATACGAAGAAAATTCCTAGAATATTCCCGTGTTTCTGATTTTTGGGAAAATACTTTTGAAAATTGAAAAAAAAATATTAAATTTTCGGAGGGAAATTCCTGTAATATTTAAGTTTTTTCTAATAGTTTCTATAATCTGTGTATGTGTATTTTTGGAAAATTTTCCTTTAATATTAAATTTTGAGAAATGTTTAGTTAAATATACCTACCTATATTTCAGGAAAATAATTCCTATAAAATTCCTATATTTTGAGAAAAGTTTTCTGTAATAGTTCTGTTTTTAAAGAATTTTTATAATATTTACAAATTTTGAAAATAGTATGCCTTAATGTTCTAGTTTTGTATTTTGCAAATAATTCCTTTAATATTTCCATATTTTGGGGAAAAATTTCCGTAATATTAGGCCTACTATATTTTGAGAAATGCTTAGGGTTACACTCCTATATTTTGGAAAAGTTTTCTGTAATAGTTCTGTATTTTTCTGCAAATAATGCTATTTAGTATTGCAGTATTTCAAAAAAAGTTTTCTGTTCTTTTGTAAGTAATTCCTATAGTATTCCTATATTTTAAAAAAAAACAAAATCCTCTAAATCTGTATTCTGAATATATAGTTTCCTGTAATACTTCTGGGGTTTTTTCGGTATTTGGAAAAATACTTTCCTATAATATTTCTGTATTTTGGGAAATAATTCCTATAATTCTTCTACATTTTGAGATAAGTTTCCTTACTGTAGTCATTTTTTTCTTCAAAAAATCGTGATTTTTCTACACTCTGATAGTTTTCTTGACTCTTATAAGATACATTATAGCACCTATGCTGCTACTTCCGGTTGATTTTGTTAATTTAGTGTTTCTGATGATATTTGAGTTCCTCACTTTGTGATCCCTTAATAGCCTAGTGTGTTTGTGTATATTTTAATAGCCCTTGCGTGCTCTTGATTGTTATCCTTCATTAATAATACAATTAAATCAAGTAACTAAATACTACACAAAACCTGTATTTGGCCTCAAATATCCCCAATAGCAGTTTTCGATACTACTCTCTACTGAGCATGCGCAGAGTGATGCCCTGCTCACTTTACTTTTCCCCAAAATATCAGAAATTTCTCAAATTTTAGTAATATTTCAAATGGCAGAAAAGCATTTTTGTGAACTCTGAACATTTGCCCCTTGATATTTAAAAAGTAGGCAATCACTAAGAGCATCGGTGTAGTGCTGGGATGCGCTTAACTGATAAATAGCCGCCATTTTGATTTTCAATTTTCATGAAAATTCCTTGGATATTTTTTGTGTAAATCCATTGAGTATAAAAATTATTCACGCGAAATTTCAAAATGATCCATTTAGCCATTTTTCCGTAGTAAAATTATTAAACGTGACAAAAATGCATTGATTTGCGTGTAAAATCTATTGGGTTCTCTTCAGTGACACGGTAACCTGTGACATTTGATACTTTTTTGTGAGCATTCTATGAAGCATTGCAATGCACTGTGGTAAATTTATGATAAAATAATTACGAGTGAGAAAATGCATTTAAATAGGCCTAATATTCATCGGAGAAGATGCGTCCTGTGTTAACCAATGCATTTTTCTCACTCGGAATTTTTTTTTAATGGAAAAACTATTCACTAGATTATTTTGAAATGTTCTGGTTTTATCCATATGCTGGTCATAGTTTCACACATAAAATATAAAAAATACCATGTTCAAGGAAAGAGTGAACTAAGGACTGTGAAAAGAACAAAACAGCAAATAGGTCATGTAGCAGAGAAAATGCTGATTGGTTGCTTGCCAGTTCATTCTTTTTTTGATTTTCTTGAAGCTTACATTGGGGAACCTGAAGTGTATATTGAGCCACCTGGAGGGAAAATACTTTTCATGTAAATTTGTTCTCAAGGCTGACACTAGGGATACGACTGTCCTGCCCCTTACATTTATAAACTATACTGTTTTAAATATAAGCCAAAAGAATTGTACCACGGTATGTTGCGCCACCTGGAGGGAAATATTTTTCATCCCAAAGTGCCCTCAAAACTGACACCAGGGGTATACGACTGCACTGCCACCTACACCTAAAACCATTTCCCCGGACATTACTATTTTAAATTTCAGTCAAAAGACTGGTACTAAGGCATATTGCGCCACCTAGAGGGAAATATTTTTCATCCCAAGGTATCCTCAAAACTGACACCAGGGATACGACTGCCCTGCCACCTGCATTAAAAACTATACTGTTTTTAATATCAACCAAAAGATTCATACCACATTATATTGCGCCACCTGGAGGGAAATATTTTTTCATCATAATTTGTTCTCAAAGCTGACGCCAGGGGTTACACGACTGCCCTGCCACCTACAATACACTCGAAGCCTCATAAAAATGAAAAATAAAAAACAAAATGGCGGCCTGGCTCATTTGCGTAAATTAATGACAAGCCAAATATTGACAGTAAGGACCCATTAAACGTGAGTCAATAGTGATTTAAGTTTTACGGAAGGAAGGAAATTTCACGAGTTTTTGCATTTCCCATTGACAAAAGCAAGCTGCTTTTCCATTGGTCCAATTTCTAGCCGTGCTATTTTTCAATTGATCCTATCGATCCGGTTCTACCGTACAGCTTGCCATGGCAAAAGCTGTTTCAGGTGCATTTGGGCAAAAATACACACAACTTCGTAAGCAAAGGTTTTTAGTACCAAAAACGAGTAGAAACTGAGAGGTTCTTTACTCTCAATTCTCTCTAGCTATATTTGTGGAAAAAAAAGTTTTACTATTGGAAAGTGCGTATTTAGTTATACCACCGTGAATATACCACATCTATACTATACTATACTAATCTATACTATAATACCAATTGCGTCAAAGTTTTAGCGAGGATTCTTGACAATTTTGTGTGTTTCCGCGGAATATTTTGCAAAAATTGGATTTTTGGGGAAAAATTGCATTTTTCGCGAAATTTTGATATACCGTTTGTGGTAATGATATTTTGATGTTGTGCCATAATGCTAATAAGTGCTGGAAATTGTCGTTTGGAACTGAAGAAGATTTCCTGAAATTTGTGCAAGTTTTGATACTGGGAATTACTTTTTTGCGGAAAATTGATCCGGTTTTGTGATTTGACTTGTAGCAAGTTTTTCTTGCATATTTAGTGACTTGAGGTGTGAACTTTTGGATTTTTTTTTGAAAAATTGGACTTTTTTCTGCAAACAAATTTATTTTGCAAAATTTGAACAAGGCGAAAGTTTAGTGCTTTGATATTGCTTTCTTGGATTTTGCTGCATTTTCAGAGAATTAACTTGTGGTTTGTTATTATTTTTATATAATTTGGGGAATTTATTCTGCAAAAAGTATAAGATTTTTTTGAAAAAAAAGCGAGATTAAATTACTTTAAAAATAATTGCAAAATAATTTTTGTTCAAAATGTTACAAATGTGAATTTTAAAGCCTAGTTTTTATAGAAAATTTCCTAAGACATTTGTTAGGAATTTTTTGCTAAAAAAATCTGGGAATTTTTCGCATTTTTTTTCAATAAATTTCTGGAGCTCATGTACTGAAAAGTTTTGATGCACTGTTTTAACAGAAAATTCGCTTATATAGTAGTTTGCAATAAAGACATAAAGCATTTTCGTGAAACATGCAATTTTTGCGAATATTTTGCCGAAAATTCTGCAAAAATGCAACAGCACTTTTCATCCATAAATTTTCTTTGCTAATATTTTAGAAATTACTTTTTTGCAAAAAAAAAATTGCGAATTTCTGCATCATGAAGCAAACGATTCCTTTATATCACGATGCTAAATACGAGGACAAATATTTCCAAGAAATCCAGATTTGCAAAAAATATTTTTTCCCAGAAAATCAAATAGTAAATTGTTCTACAAAATAATTCCCAAAACCCCGGATGTGCCAGTATGGGGTACTTTTCTCACTTAACTACGGTTCAATCATGACAAACCCACGGATTTCCTAAAACATTTTTGCCATAATTTTTTTTTGCGAAATTTCTCGCCATGAGTTTCATATCTTGGATTCAGCACAATGTGGCCGCACTTCAGGCGGCCCGAGGGTCGGGGGATTCCCCATCGTCCCCGCCTCCAGTCTACCCTCAGGCCACGACCCCACACTTCTCGTCCACGGCCTCATCGAACACCTCCTCGGGGTCAAATTCACCGACCTCAACGACCTTCGGGTCACCGAGTGCTTGGACCTCTACTGCGGCCAACATTTTGCAGTCACGTGCTGCTGTTTTGCGTGGGGGTAGACCCCCTCCCCCTTGCCCCTCTACGACCCTGTCCCACGGGCCAAGGGGCAGAAACCGGTCGAAAAGTGATGGGAGCCCCTCGGGTATGGGACTTATGTCGTCACCGGCGGCTTCGCCTGCTAGCCGGCGCAGGATGGAAGGGAGGCCGAAGCCGGTACTCCAACATGCGGCCACGGCTGACTTTTTAAGCAGGTAAAAAAAACATTGACTGGGGGGCCATTTTGGTGACTATGAGCTGATCTTGATAGTTTTATAACAGTTCTGAGAAACTGGTTTTATACTGCCCTGGAAAGTCAGGGAAAATAAATTTTGCATGGGAACAGTTCGAAATTACGCCTAGGAACATTTAGTATTTAGTGACTATGTGCTGAACCTGACAGCGTTGTAATAATCCTGAAAGAATAACCTATTGATTTGTAGCAGCTGGGGTTAAGATTGACCCATGTTTAAAAGGAATAGAATGGATTTTTGAATGAATTGAATTGAAAAAAAAATGTTTTTGTTTTTGCTAATTGTAAAATGCATATAATTTGGGGAGGGAAAGTTAGGGAAATAATTTGGTCAGGGAAAAAAGATTTTGGCCAGGAAAAGTCAGGAAAAGTTAGGAAAGGAATTTGGTCTGGAAAAGTGAGAGAAAAAGGTTTTTGGCAAGTGAAAGTCAGGGAAAAAGATTTTTGTTGGCCAGGGAATGTCAGGGAGAAAAAATGCCCGGGGAAAGACAGGGGAAAATAATTTGACCATGGAAAGTCAGGGGAAAATTTGGCCAGTGGGAAGTTAAGAAAATAATTTCACCATTGGAGTCAGGAAAAAAATTGGCCAGGAAAGTTTGGAAAAGAATTTGGCCAGGAAAAGTCAGGTAAAAAAGTTTGGTCAGGGAAAAATAATAGGTTGGGAAAGGACAGGGAAAAATAATTTAACTATGGAAAGTCAGGGGAAAATTTGGCCAGTGGGAAGTTAGGAAAATAATATCACCATGGAAAGTCAGGGAAAAAATTGGCCAGGAAAGTTTGGAAAAGAATTTGGCCAGGGAAAGTCAGGTAAAAAAGTTTGGTCAGGGAAAAATAATAGGTTGGGAAAGGACAGGAAAAAATAATTTGACCATGGAAAGTCAGGGGAAAATTTGGCCAGTGGGGAGTTAGGAAAATAATTTCACCATGGTAAGTCAGGGGAAAAAATTGGCTAGGAAAGTTTGAAAAAGAATTTGGCCAGGGGAAGTCAGGGAAGAAGTATTTGGCCAAGCAATGTTTGGAGGAACATAATTTGAGCAGGGAATGTCAGGGAAAAAAATTTAACCAGAAAATGTTAAGGATATAATTCCATCAGAGAAACTCAGGGGAAAAAAATGTGCTGGGGAAAGTCAGGGAATTCCCCTTTCAGAATTCAGTACCAAACAGTCGTACTTAGTTCATGGTAAACCAATGCATTTTTTCCAAGTTCACTTTTTTCTTGAAACGAGAGCTGCCCATTGCGTTTCAATGCAACTTTCTGGGTTGTGTCACGTGACTTTCAGGGCGTCCCAATGTCAACAATGACCATTGAGTGTGGTCATTTTTGTTGTAAATTCAAATATTTGCAAACATAATTTCTGCCGGGGAAACATGCTGTAATTTGATATTTATGAATATTTTATGACATATTAGTTAAATGTCATTCTGTACATATGGGTCTGACCATACGACTGTTACCATTATACGTAGATCACAGATTGTTTTCGTTTTTTTCATGTTTTTTGCTACAAAAACAAATTTGGTTTTGTTTTCCACCAATAGTTTTTTTTTCCAATTTTAATGTATGAACAACTGTAAATGGTAGAACTGATTGGATTTGCTTTTGGGGCTTCGTTTAATGGGTTTCTATGGAGATTTAATCCTATGACTCTGCTTAAGAGAAGATGAAATTTCTCATTGAAAAACTGGTTTTTCAATGGGAAATCTTGTCTTCTTTTAAGTAAGCACGCTACAGTAATTGACCAATATGTTTTGACTCTGATGAAGAAATGGAAGTAAACACTGGTTTTTGAATTAACTATGCTCAATCTCGTTTTACATTCAGCCTCCAGTTAAGAGAATACAAAAGTTCCCATTGAAAATTCGGGTTTTCAATGGGAAATCTTGTCTTCTTTTAAGTAAACTGACTATAGTTTTTTTTCCTTCATGTTTTGACTCGTATAGAAAAATAGCTTTATACTCAATTCTGTTTTCTTTTTTTTTACATTCTGCCTCTAGTTAAAAGAAGACAAGATTTGCCACTGAAAAACAGCTTTTTCAATGGGAAATCTTGTCTTCTTTTAAGTAAACTGAGTTGTATCGACTTGCATGGGGTAATAGATGCGGATTTCGTGTAAGCTCTGCTCAATCATAAGAAGACCCGGGGCCAATTTTCCCCCAAATGTAATTTTGTACAATGTTGGCCTGTTGTGCAACAAGCTTGTTATCCGGTTTTATGGAACAGTTTAGCGTTAGGCCTAAATCCAATTGGAAATCTGGAGAGCTTGAATTGCGAGCTATTAGGCAGAATAATACTGTTTAGGCCTATTTGGAACTCATTTCCGTAATTTGCAAACAATTTTCAATTTTCTACAGGAACTAGCTAATATGGCCGCCATTTTGTAATTGCATATGCATGGCTTGTGACACTGAGAACCTAATTTAAGAAATTGGCTGTTCAACGAAAGAGTGAACTGTTTAGAGTATACAATTACCCAGAATGCCACAATCCCACAATGCATCGGCCCATTCTGATGTAACTTATTAACCAAGTTTCCAGAATTTGTTAACAGTTAAGCATGAGGTTCTTAACCTTGATTAGCATAACCACTTGCGTTCACATTAATATTGTCACCGTGATCAAGGCGGTTGATCATGATCAAAATGTCAGTGTGAATGGGGTATTATGGATTAGTTACTGCATGACCGTTTACTAACTATCATAACTGTTGTAACTAAGCAAGAATTTTAATTTTCTAGTTCACTCTCTTGTTGAACAGGAATTGGATAGTCAAACCACTAGGTGTCGTTTGTGGAATTGTGGCGCCCTCTATAGACTTGTCAAGACATTAAAATATGTGCATACGTTGCTCAACAACAGAGTGAACTGGTCTGGAAACAAAGGCTGTACCTTGCACTATAGGTGGCAGGGCAGTCGTACCCCTGGTGACAGCTTTATGAACAAATTGGTGTGACGAATAATTCCCTAAAGGTGGCGCAATATGCCGTAGTATACAAGCCTATTGGTTGAAATATAAAACTGCAAGAACCTGAGGCTATACTTTTTACTGCAAGTGGTATTGTAGTGGCAACAAGAGCGCCCCTGGTGTCGAGTTTAAGAATAAATATAGATGATAAAGAATTCTCCCCAGGAGGCGCAATTGGGTCATGTTGCAGGCCTATTGCTATACATATGCTTCACGTTAAGGTGCTAAAGCAACTGCTATAATGTAAATATACTCTGTTCAATAAAAGAGTGAACTAACAGCAGATCAGTGTTGTTAGTCACTCGAGCATTAATCTTACTTGACCATCAACAACCCAGGCGTAATTAATCAATAAACAGGAATAATGCATGGATACTTATCAGTTCATTCTTTTGTTGGATACGTTATCTCCATTTGACTTGGAAATTTGTTTTTCGTTTCAACTCCATGATGTACAGTTTGGTTTGTCTAATTGAGCGGATAAACCTGCTTAGTTTTATCTGCAAAAACTAGATAATTCCAGGAAATTTGTACATATGCTTTTAATCTTGTTTTGCAAACACAATCAAAAGGCACGAAATTAAAATGTCTTAATTAAACCCACTTTTGTTCTCTTTTGTGTTAATTAATATTCCTCTATTTTGAAAATCCGACTTCCCGTCTCTCATAAGCCCATCATTTTGTGTTTCATTTTACGTTGAATTTAATAAGTGTCTGATGATCTGCTAAACATGTAAACAACAAATCTCTATGGAGGATAAAAACGGTTTTTTTGGTTTAATTTCAATTACTCCATGAACATTGCAATGTCATTTTCTATTCTAATTTGTGATTCTAACGAGTTTTAAATTGGTTTAATAAAATTTCCACCTAATTTCTAAGTGGAATATTACAATATAATGCAAATAAACGGTGAAAACGTATCCCCCCTGCTGGTGACAAGGTGACTTAAGCTTAGACAAAGGACACGCCCCTTGCCTTATGCGTATTGCGTGTCAATCACTCGTTGGCTAGCTGGTTTTGTTTACAATTGCTCTCAATAGATGGCATTGAAGCGAGTCTATCATTTGCTGACTTTTACTATATGTTAGGAAACAATGCTTTTTTGATTAACTGCAAGTAAATAACCCTTGGTCAGTAAATCGTGTGACCAAGTTAACTTACTACATTAACTAACTTGATTAATAATAAAAATAATAAATTAATTCAGAACAAATTGGAAGGGAGTAATAACGTTACTTGGTTAGTCAAGTTAACTAACTCGATTAACCAACGTATTCGTTTAATAAACTTAACTAACTCGATTAACCAACGTATTCGTTTAATAAACTTAACTAACTCGATTAAGCTTAATCGCTGCAGCTAACTTGGCTAAATAAGTTTGGTTGTAAAGTTAATCAAGAGGATTAATTGGTTAGTTGACTTGATGATTAAATGATTAAAGTTGCTTATTGGGTATGTTGAATTGCATGGTTAATTGAGAAAGTTGATTAATGGAGCTAACTAACTTGATTAACATAGTAAATTTATTAAAAGAGTTAGATAACCTGATTAAAAAGTCAGTCAGTTAATTACGTTCATTTATTAAACTATAGCTAACTTGGCTAAACGAGTAAGGTTATTAATCAGGATGATTAATTGGGTTTGCTGAGTTGATGATTAAATGACTATAGTTACATATTGGGTAAGTTAAGTTGATTAATTGAGCTAACTAACTTGATTAACCTAATAAGGGCCAGTTGCACCAACAAGAGTTAACGTTAACCCAATGTTAATCTTAGGTTTTCTTTGCATTCCTTAATTTTCATTGGCCAAAATCAGTCACATGATCAGGAAAACCCAGGGTTAAGAATTGACTGGTGTTGGTGCAACTGGCCCTAAATTGATTAATAGCTATAGGATTAAAAGAGTCAGTCTGTTAATTAGGTTCATTTATTGAGATGTTAACTTGGTTAATCAAGATGATAAATCGAGTTGGCTAACTCGTATACACAAGTTGATTAATCGAGTTAACTAACTCAAGTTACATGACACCATAAATCAATTATCAAATATCAATTGATCATTAAAACAACTAATTTTATTAAAGCATGGGATTGGTTAAAGCAGAAAGCAGAAACTGACGCCATTTTGTTTTCATTATTATTTCTGGGTTAAAATAAGATTGGTTTTTACATGCTGTTTAAAAACTATAAATGCATTCAAGTAAAAGGCAAAATGGCTTCCCGCGGAACTACTAAACTTTTTAAAAATTAGATTTCAGAGGAAGTTGTTTGCACTTATATTAACATGCAAATTTTGACCTAATTCAAAATGGCAGAGCTCTTAATATAGACCCTGAATGCATGAATATCATCATCTAAAAAAGTAGCTTTTATTTGTTCAGGATATATGTGTATAATTTTACATTAAAATATGTCTATCAAATTGCATAAGCCGAAAACATTTTTAGAGTAGGCTTATGTTAATGGTTATTTGCATTATTTATGTCATGATAGGTCTAGGCCTATATTCATATGCAAACGCATTAGGCTTATAATACGCGACATTTGCAACAAAAGGATTTTTCACATTTTTTTGTGATTTTTAGATACTATAGAGATTGCTAAAAATGAATTATTAATTATGTCATCCTATGTATAGCATTTACGAAAACCTAGATGGCGCCACTAGGACTGCAGAAATTGGCTCCGCCCGATGAAATTGGCCCGATGAAGGAATATCGGGTTCTAATAACGCACCCTTCATTGGATAATAATTGAAAATAAAAAAAATTTAAGCCTAAAAGCCGTAGGTTAACAATGGAAAACGTTCCCCGTATGGAAAACGGAATTTTAAGCCTAATTTTGCTATCCATTTTTCGTATTGGAAAACCGTTTTTTAAGCCTAACTGTCATACATTAACCATAACTGTATGATAACATATGCTTTGAAATGTTAATGCTGCTGTCATATGCCTAAATGCCGTAAACTAACATTGCAAAACGTTCCCCCTTTGCATAAAATACTCGGTTTTTCCCACAATTCACTGATGTTAGCACTGATTGCTATAGCGTATAAGGATTCCCCTTGAAATTGGAATTTAGGCCTAAAAATGCGGTATATTTAATGCCCCCATTTTCAGGTAACCCGGCAAATACGTGGAAATAACGCGAGGTACATTATCGAGGCCATCA